>LPNX010598118.1:426719-439157 GCA_001517045.1 Pseudotsuga menziesii
GGCTCTAACACATATTGTAGAAGAACAACCCACCAAAGTTTAGTAAGCTAAGAACCTTTTTGTCAAGCTTTTTAACACTAATGCAAGATAAAGATGTTATTGCAAAGCTGCAAGCAATGATAGATGAGATTCCTACAGAGCCGCAACTTGAGAAGAAAGTTAACCATGTACAAAAGAAATGTAAAACCGACCGTGAATTGAGGATGAATGTGCATATATGTGATTATGACATGGATTATATCATCTTGGATCTGGGATCAGATGTCAATATTTTGACACAGCAATCATGGGAAAGTATGGGCAAGCTGCACTTGGACTGGTCTCCTATCTAGTTGTGACTTGAAAATCAGGCAAAGGTCCTACCCATTGGCTGATTGAGAAATGTAACCGTTGATGTCGAAGGATTGCGCACATCTATAGACTTTGAGGTCATTAAGATTGTGGATGACACGAACCCTTACCCCACGCTGCTAGGAATAGATTGGGCCATAGACAATCAGACCATTATAAATTTCAAAAAAAATATTCTCTCATTTGAATATGAGGAAATGAGGGTAGTATCACCCATCGATCCATTCGAGGGACAAAGATACATCAATCATGTCTCTAATGAGGGGCAGGGTGACTATCTCGACCACATCTACAATGTTACATCCATGCAGAAAGATTATACTAGTCCAATAGTAGATGGAAACCTGAGCTAGAGATGCACGAGTTCATGTACATCTGATTTAGGTGAGGCTTTAAAGAATTGGCAAAATAGATTAGATGAATTCTCTATGAGAAGGTGTGCAAGAGTTACAAGGTCTGTGTGACGGGTGGATACTGAGTCAAGGGAGATACTCATCTATGAGAGTTTCATATACACCTTGGATATGACACCTAAGACCTGCTATACCTCTGAGGAGCTGCGACAAGGAGTCTAGCATGTTGCGCATACAGATGAATTTGCTGACAAGCACCCTACAATTGATGTTGCGCTTCAGTAGGAAAAAGGGAGTATAGTTGAGTAGATCCCTAACAAAGAGGCTAATTCTCACCAAAGTAGCCCAACTATTCAGCAATACAGTATAACCAGAAACCCAAGGGATAATCCTATTAATATCAGCAGACCAGAAGTAGAGGGCATACAAGAAGTAGAAGGAGTTAGCAGTTCAAGTGGTCAGTTCCTCCAACCCCTGCAAATTGAGGAAGTACATATTAGATCACCAAAGAACCCAAATTCCACCAATAGTCAGGATTATTAGGATTATGAAGCACCGCAAGGATGATTTTAAGGAACCATACTTATTTAAAAGTGTATAAATGTTGGCGAATATTACCAATTCTTAAAACACCAACTATAAAATGATTGGCAATATTTTTCAAAGAATATTTTAATTTCCAAGTATTTTATATCGTTTATATAATAATTTGGCGATTTTTTGGGTGAAAAATTTTTACCCCATCAAAATTAGGCAAAACAGGGCTTCAAAAAATGCAAAATGGCGAATCTTTTTGGGGATAAAAACATGGAAAAATAGCCCACTGGGCTAAAATTCGCCCCTAAAATTATCCCTATGAAGCAGTTGCAAGGATCGTAGAGCTATTGCATGAGTCTCAGAACCTATTATGAGCCAACTTCACAGAAATGAGGGGAATAGTGAAAGACTTAGGGGATATGGAAATAATCCTACGAATAAGTGCTCAACCGAGTAAGCATAAACAAACGACATGGCATCATCAATATATTAGGGTTAAGCCATCTAAAGAAGGAAGACTTATCTTATGGTATGACAACAAATGCTTCAAGCAACTGGACAAGCTGAAGACACAGTGGCTAGGGCCATATAGAATTCCGTACAATACTGAGGAGGGCACATAAAATATTCAGAAAATTAGATGGTACCCATGTCACAGGTATGGTGAATGGCAGTCACCTGAAGCCATGCTACGACATGTATAACATCTTGGAAAAAAAAGCAAAAAAAAAACAATTTTTTTTTTGGAACTAGCAAGGGAGGAATCCCTAGCGCAGCGCACACGGAAATATGAGATTATGCCGAAAGACAAAGTTGCATAGAAAGGATGGTGTAATTTAAACATTCCACCAAACTAGTTATGAGACGAATGGCGGGAGGTCCTAGACAGCTAGCAATCACTGACAAACTGTTAAATGCATCAAGATTCCACAAAGATTTGGTGCCTACGACAAGACATAGCCCTAGATGCATCAAGTGTGGGAAACTCTGTGATGGTGTTGGTTACATAGGGCAGACTCGGGTTCTTATACTCTTATTTTAACCAACAAAAAGACCCATAGTGTTGGCCCTTTCAGCAACAACCTGTAAACAGGTTGCAGTCTCACCCGAAACAGCTATGGGGTGCTGCAGAATCAGGTTTCTGCAGGCAAAAGAGGGAGATTACTATACCTTTAGCCTTAATAAATATTGATCATACAACATAGAGATTCGACAGTCACTTAATTAGCTTCGCAATTTAGATAAACATACAGTTACTTGCTTAACCCTTAACTGGGAATTCACAGCAAAGTTAATACTTAACAATATATCTTACTTATCATTCACCTACTTATCAAATGCATAGAAACAAAACAGCACAAAACAAAAAGGAACCACCACAACACAGGATGTACGTGGTTCACCCCCAGTGTAGGGGCTACAGCCACAGAACTGCATTATTTATTCAACTCTTTACAAACAATAGTTTTGATCTGCGCACTCAGCTACAGATCTCTACTCACTCAGCTGCAGATCTTCTTAACAATCCCAAAACTGTGCACTTAGCTGCAGATCCTTTCTAACAAAACCCTCTGCGCACTCAGCTACAGAGGTCATCCATGCACACAGTTGGGACTTATCCTTAACAAAACACTTTGCGCACTTAGCTGTAGAGGTCATCCAAGCACACAACTAGGACTTAACCTTAAACCCAAAATAGGCCTTAGCTTCTTCGCATCAAATTATCATCATACCAAAAACCTTAGAAAAGAGCTCTTTTCTCCTTTACATAAGTGCCTATTTATATAAGTGCATTATTACAATACCATGTGTTTAAACCATGGACTTAAAAACCATGAGTTTAAACCATGGGTTAATTACAAAAAGAGGGGCTTTTACCCAACCCCGAAACCCCTAAGACTATTTTGAACCGCAACTCCACTTACAAGCTTCGCACCAAAACCACGGAGTTGCCAAAATTAAGGACCTTCAAGGTTCGTGCCCCAACAGGCCCCTAAGACTCACCAGTGTCCCATCCCAGGACACCCTGCTGCTTTTCCAGAGGGATAATATTTTTGGCGAAGATAGTAAACTGCTTGTTGAGGCTGCGCATGATATCTTCGGCTGCTTGCTCCTTCTCTACCATCTCCTGAAATGTTGCTGATGATGCTTCGCTGGTCTTTTCCTGTGCAAACGCATCATACTCCTTCAAAATTTTGAGCTGGATGTCCGCAGCAATGCTCAACTCCAATGCCTCATTGTTGAGAGGTTGCACAAAGTTCACCAACAGTGCCTCTTTCCTTCTGCATGCCTCAATTTCTTGTTGGAGCTCATTGCTCTGCTTTACCTTAAGCATCTTCTGCATAGGAGGCAATGTCTTAATCTCTACTTTTACTCCATCCAGCTCTGTCTGTCGTTGCTTGATGGTTTCTTGCAGCTTTTCCACTTCTGGGTTGTCTTGTAAGTTTTCCCAGGCCTTGACACTTTCATCTAGCAGCTTTGATGCACTGCTCACAAGATCTGAGATCTTCATTGTTGAGGCCTGAATATCTCTGCGGCGCTGCTCCCTGACCTCTGGTGGACTCTCAGGAATAATGCGAAGTTGAAGCTCCGCAATATGAGCCTCGTGCTCTGCTTTCATCTTCTCTATCAGGCTTTGAGACTGTTGTGCATAGTCTTTCAGCTTGGCGAGTCTATGCTCTGGTTCTTCTTCAACCTTCATGTCGAAGTCAGGGTCGAGACTTTGACACGCCTCATCCAATACTCACGCCAGTGCAGCCTGCTTGCTTTCTGCTTCCCTCTTCTTCTACTCAGCTTCTTCCAACTGCGTTGCAAGGCTCTTACTCTGCTTTATGGAATTTTCCAACTGCCTGTGTGAGTAGCTGTCGCGTTCTCGAATTTCGTTCATAATTTCCAATTGGCACAGATGCAGTGCTGGCATAGACAACTTGGCGTAGTCTATCTCAATGGTCATACTCATCTGTGATCGAGATGTTCCGTCATTTATTATGAGGGCTGCACTTGGGACCTGTCCTCTATTGTTTCTAGATGGCCATTGCCTCGTATCTGGCTGCGTGCTTGCTGCAGCACCAGTCGCTGATCTTTCTGCTAACTCCTTGAGTTTTGTAATTTGTTGTGCTACGCTCGAGAGTGCATCAAGATGTGTAGCTGTGAATTCTGACCATTTGTTGGTTAATGCTTCTATGGACCTTGTCAGAGCCCGATCAATCTCTTTCATCATCAAAGCGGGCTCTTTGACGATGTTCTTGCCCTTCGACACCTTATCTTTCTTTCTCGACGAAGGCTTCGTCACTTCCTCTCCTTCGGGAGACTTGCGCTTATCTGGTTGATTGGGGTATGAAATGGTTTTGACCGATTCTTCTTCTTCTTCTTCATCAGCTCCACCATCTCCAACCTATTCATCTTCGCTCTGCTCCGACTCATCTTGGCCGTCGCTTTCCTCAAGTGGGTCATTCTGCTGCATCTGGATAGGACCTACACCCACATCTGTCACCAAGGGGATTGGTATGCTCAACCTTGTTCTTGTGTCCTTCATCCATTCAGCCGGCCACTGCTTGACTACTGTGAGGATGTATTCCTCGTTCACCACGTATGGCAACTTTGGCCATTTGTGCTTGCTATCTGCGCGGGCCTGGATGAAGACATGATGCATGTCAGCCCTGAAGTTGTCCACTCACACATACTGAGAAAATATCTCATTACACAGCCACGGTGTCTTCAGGATCTCATAGGAAATATTCATTGTGTAGAATGCGAACACGTAGTTTGTCATCTGCTGGAAGGTTTTTATCCTGCGACACCCATAGAGATGTGTATCTTGCTGCGCTAGGCATGTGCGGAGGCACATCAACAAACTGTGCCTCGGTAGGTTCTTTTCATCCTACCAGTACAATAAGCACTAACAACCATGAGTAGTGAAAGGGTCTACCTTTCTCCTGCGCATCGCGGAAATCTTTGAGGAACTCCCTGGCAATGTACTCTGCCCATTTGTAACTGTAGCCTTCGGCACAGTTTGCAGCAATACTAACAATCGGGGTAGATACTTCATTTAGTCTACACTTCCGCATTAGCTTGCATGCTAGTAGCTCTGCAGCGAAGCAAATGTTCTGGTGCTAGATTATCGAGGTTTGATACCCTCGCTTTCCTTTCATCAGCCTGAAGCGTTCCTTCATGCTCTGTGCCAGCTTCGTGTATTCATGCTTTCCCATGAACTCAATGCTAGGATCAAGCCCTTCCTTCGGTAAGCCTATGATCTGATGAATGAGTTCTCCATCAATGATGATTTTTTGGTTTCCTATCCATAGGTTCCCATCATGCACCAATGCCAATAATTGCTTGACCACCACAGTCACCTGCATGCTGCGACCGAAGTGGGGAACATTCAATATCTTCAACAAGCCGGCTTGCTCCAAGCCAATAGCCCACTATTTCACTTCCAGTAGCGTCGTACCGGTCTCCGGATAATGGACAGAGTGGAGGTATTTTCCTGGTGTGAACTGTGGAAATTTCCCACGATGATTTGTATCGTGGTCTGCATACTTCAGCCGGTCTATTTTTCCTGTCATTATGCCAACCAAGTGCACACCATGTGGCAGCAAAGGGGTGCGTAATGTGAACTTGGTTGTCTACCGAGGTGGCTGAAATCCTGGTTGCACAAGTGGAAGATATGGTGGATGCTACAGTGTAACGTTCTCATCCTCACCAAGGTCTTTGAATTCTCCAGGAGGATTCATCACGGGATCCTCTGGTGTCTTTCCTGATGGCGTGTTCCTTTCTTCGTTCCGCTTAGAACGAACTTCTACCCTAAACTTCTTCCTGGTTGATCATGTCTGCATTGGTTGAATCGAAAATGTGGGAGTCTCTTCACGAGGTGCAGATGCAGGTGGATTGCTCATAAGGTTCTGTAGACCCCTCTCTCTGAATTCGCTCAACAATTCCTGGACTTCGCGATCAGATGACATGGACTGAACTATAAAACTCAAGAAAATGTGTAATGCGAACTTCATAGGTCTGGGTGTCTTCTTATAGATTCCAACAACCAAATCTGCCATAATTGTGCATTAAAGACACCAAATCTGACAGAGCTGCTGTAGATCTTGTCCAAATGGCGCTAGATTTCCTCAAAATCTCATCATTACAGGAAGTTAATGTAGTTAACGTACCGACGCCGCCAAATCTGATTTTTTCCAACGGTCACATTTTAAGCTTCGACACACCTTTCTTCTTCTGCACAACCACTAACTTTAGCTTCGCCACAAATAAAGACCTTTGACACAGTACATACCTTCAACACATCCTGGCACTAGTGTCGACAGAGCTTCGAGCTTCGACCCTCGACAAGATTTCTTCCACAACCTTCGACACTTCCAACAATCTACCAAATATTCTCTGAGAACAAATTCATTATATTCTAGTACCCAATTTCAATTGTTCTTGGTACTTAGACTCTTCCTCTTCCTATTACTTCTGATCAGGGGGTACAAGCTTGTCCCTATACTTCTTTAATCTACTTCCATTCACCATGGAGGGAAAAATTTCTCCATTCAATTTAGCTAACTGAACTGTGCCACCATCAGTAACGTTCTAAACTATGTATGGTCCTTTCCAATGTGTCTTGAACTTACCTGGGAACTTCATGAATTTACTATCGTACAAAAGCACAAGGTCACCATTCTGGAAATGCTTATTCTTAATGTGTCTATCATGCCATGCCTTTTCTATGGCTTTCCGTACTTGCTGCTGGAAACCTGCAATGAATCTCTCTTCTTCTAGTTCCCGTATCTTCACCAGCCTGTCATTCAACATAGCTGGATTATCCATCTCTGTGAAGGCAGATATTCTGAGGCTAGGAACAATGTACTCCATGGGCATAACTGCTTCTTGTCCATATACCAACCTAAAAGGTGTATGGCCTGTCAACTTCTTGCAAGTGGTTCTATAAGACCATAACACTGCTGGAATTCTGAGATCCCAATCATTTATGTTAACATTGCAAACCTTCGTTAGAGCGTGCTCAAGAATCTTGTTAAAGGCTTCGACAGTTCCATTTGCTTGAGGATGGTAGGAAGTACTCTTCTGATGATATACTTGAAATTATTCAGTCAATGCTTCAATAGTCTTATTCATAAAATGTGATCCTTGATCACTCATAAGAATTCCAGGACATCAGAACCTTGACAAAATATTATCAAAGATGAACTTCACAGCTGTAGCAGCGCTACAGTCCTTGACTAGTTGAGCTTTGACCCAACGAGTAAGGTAATTAGTTGCTGTAATAATGTATCTTGCTCCAGATTTCTTTGCAGGGGATTGATCGGTCCAACAAAATCAATATCCCACTTGTCAAATTCTTGTAAAGTTACTTGTGGAACTAGAGGAATCTCATCCCTTTTGGATGGTTTGCCTATCCTTTGACAGATATCGCAGCTATGGAAATACTCTCTTGCATCCTTATGAGTCGTAGGCCACCACAATCCTGCTGTTAGAATATTCTGTGCTGTAGCTTTTCCTGCATAATGACCTCCTGCTGCTCTAGAATGTGCCTCAGCTAGAATCAATGGCTTTTCATGCTCAAAGACACATCTGCATAGTATTTCATCTGGTCCCATCTTATATAGTTGTCCTACTATCAAGGTAAAGTCAGCTGCTCTAACCACTAGCTGCTTCTTCTGCTGTGTTGTCATCTCAAAGGGTGCAAAACCTGTAGACAAGTACTGAACAATATCCTAAAAATAGTCATCAACCATCTGGATGGAAAACAACTGGGCATCAGGAAGACCTTCGTCCAAACTAGTGGGTTCTTCTCCTGATTCGAGTCTCGACAAGTGGTCAGGCCCCAGGTTAAGTCTTCCTGGCTTAACTATGATCTCAAAGTCATACTCCTGAAACAAAATCAGCCATCTACATATCCTTCCACCTAACACAGGCTTGTTAACCAAATACTTCAAAGCAAAATGGTCAATGAACATTTTAAAATGAGATCCTAACAAATAATGTCGAAACTTCTGCAAATCATAAACCATAGCTAGACCTTCTCATTCTATCGTATTATAATTCTTTTTTGCTGTGGACAATTTTCTACTTGCAAAAGCAATAGGGTGATCAATATTACCTTCACCTGACTAAGCCAATACTATACCTAAAGCAATGGAGGATGCATCGACATGAACATGAAACTCCTTATTCCAGTCAGGGAATACTAAGATAGGGGTTGTTACCATCTTTTCTTTCAGAATGCCCAGGATTTCCTGACATTCAGGTGTCCATTCAAACTTAATGTCTTTTTTCAACTTCTTTTCCATGGGGGCTGTAATCTGAGCATATCATTTAATGAATTTCATGTAATATCCAGTATGACCAAGCGTAGTGTGAAGTTGCTTAACATACTTCAGAGGTGGTAAGTTCACAATAATGGCTATCTTCGCAGGATCCACCATCAATCCTTGCTTGCATACAATGTGACCTAACAGAATTCCAAAAGGTGCACAAAAGATACACTTCTTCAGGTTCAATGAAATCTGATGTTGTCTGCACTTGTCCAGCATAAGTCTTAGACTGGCTATATGATCTTTCAATAAACCAAATATAGTCCAATCATCAAAGTAAACTTCTAAGAACTTATGAATAAATTCCATAAATGCATATATGACTACTCTGGAAAACATAGCAGGTGCATTCTTCAATCCAAAGGGCATAACAGTGTACTGAAAAGATCCCATTTATGTAGCGAAGGTTGTTTTATGTCGATCCTTTGGAGCAATTCTGATCTGATGGTAACCTAAAAATCCATCAGTGAAAGAATACACTTCTTGACCTCCGACATTGTCTAAAACTTCATCTGTAAAGGGAGTAGGGAAAGGATCATGTATACAAGCATCATTAAACTTCCTAAGATCAACACAGATTCTGATTTCTCCCTTGGTCTTCTTTTCTTGTACCACCATAGGGTTGACCCATTCGGATTCTTCGACAGGCTCAATGATTCCTGCAGTGAGCATCTTATCTAACTCCATCCTGACTTTTTTTGTATACTTAGGATTCATCCTATAAGGGCGCTGCTTCACAGGCTTCGCATCAGGTTTCAAAGGGATTTTTATCACTCCTATATCACCAAGGATACCTTTCATTTCTGAGAACTTCGTCGGAAATAAGTCCTAATACTCATGGAGAAGTTCAGTCACTTTGCTTACCATTTCTTTGTCCCAGTAATCTTGAATGGTAGCGTACTTAGGCATTTCTTCTGTTCCAATGTTTACTTTCCTTGTCTTCAAGGGCTGAGTTACTTCAGGTGCTTCGACTGCTGGTCCATGTACTTCGCAGTGTCCTTCTGACTCAGGAATATTAATGTTGCGGAGGTCATTGTCTTCATCAATGGCGAGGTTATAACATTCTACTGCATTAGCTTCTTGTTCCTTCCAATCAAGTTGGTGCTCAGCTATTTCTTTGTCATCAAACACCTTAGTATGGATCAACCTAATAGCTGCATACAAAACAGGGCAATCCTCATTAATAGAAAATGTAAGCACAAAACTATCAACAAGGTTATCCCAACTTACAATACCATGGCGAAGCTCAACCTCCGCATACCAGTTCTTTACTACAGGTTCCAGAGTGTGTACAAACCTATGTACCCATTCTTCACAAGGTACATGCTTCCATGCTTCATAACACTACTCCAAATGTTCTTGAGGGCTAGTCTTACCATTAAATCTGCTTCGTACCTCTTGTGGTCTATCCATGAATCTCAGGCGAAGAAACTTTTGACAAGCTCTCCAACTATGAATATGCTTTTTATGACCATTCCACCATCTGGAAGCTGCGACTCTGAATGCTGAATCTAGAGTCTCAATTTTCTGTGAATCTGGTACTTGCTCTGAGAATTGTACAATAAACTCTTCTGGGTCTGTCAAGCCATCAAAAATAGGGAATATCTTTGTTTGTGAGCCAACGCATCTGATAGACTTGGTAATTCTTGCACATCGGTGTCCATGTAGCTCATAAAGTCTATTCTGCCAATTCTCTAGGCCTTCATCTGAGTCAGTCATGCAAGAACTGTCACACTACCAATCCATTATGCCTTCAGCAGTAGGGTTAACATATTCTTCTTCTTTAGCTGTGATGTTGTAAATGTGATATAAAAAATCCTGATCTTCATGTCTGACTGGTTCTGTATACCTTTCTCCTTGAGAAGGGCCCAACGGTACTATGAATCTCAAGCCTTTTCCTTCAAAAGTCATCTGTCTGTTCTTAAGGTTGATTACTGCATCATTTTCTATTGCCCATTCAATTCCTAGCAATGCTGGATAGGGGTTTCTATCATCAATTATTTCAATGACTTCAAAATCTGCTAAGGTACTGACTCCATCAATGTCCACTGGTACACTAGGGAATCGTCCCAAGGACACAATCTTCTGCTGATTGGCTAATCTCAGCTGTATATGGGACCATTCAAGCATCGGTCTTCCCATTTGTTCCCATGTCTGCCTATTTAGGACATTCACTTCTGATCCTAGGTCTAAAATAATATCAGTCATGTCATAATCTCGTATCTGAGCATGCAATCTCATTTCTCTTCTAGTCCTTCTAACTCTATTAACATTTTTTCCTCTATCAGAGCTTCGCTGAGGTTCGCAAGACGTAATAACTTTCTGTAACTCATTCAAAGAATTCTAATTTCTTAATAACTTCATACAACTCTGTAAAAATGATGTTAGTGTACTTACTTGAGCTAGCGAAGCTTATTAAGACTGTAGCTGATGTTGATGTTGTTGCGTAGTTGCTACTGATGTTCTTGGCTCAGCAAAGTCTGTTTTGGCTTCCATAAATGTTCCTTCTTCTCTTCCAACATCGAAGACGGGAATTTTCTCTAGGGTCTTGCGGACCCAAGCCTCGTCAGGCTGTTTCTTCTTATTCTGCACTTGCATCGTAGCTCCACTCCTTGTAACAACGTTAATGGCTAGGAAAGGTCTTTTCTCTACAACAATCATCTGCACATTCTGAGTAGGAGTTCCGTTTCTTTGTTGTATCTTGGATATCAACAGTGGACATTACTCAATCACATGGTTGACTGCTCTGCAATATCGACATGTCATAGTTGGGTTCTGACAGTCTCTAGATACATGTCCTGCCTAATTATAGTTAGAGCAAATTACCTAGCCTCAACCTCTTCTAGGCATACCACCACAACCTCGACCTATGAAATTACCTCGACCTAATGTACTACCACGGTAACCATATCCATCATTGGCTTGTGCATCAGGTTGTACCCTATAAGCATCATAGGTTCGCTCTCTCATGAGATCAAAGCTGTGACATTCGTCTTCGTCGTGTCCAACTGACTTACAGAACTTGCAGTAGGGATTCTTAGGAACTTGAACATATCTCTGTAGCAGGTAGCAATATTCAGGTCGATGTTGACCAGTTGTTCTACAAATCTCACAATATAGGACATTAGGGTTAAACGGATTCGGTGCACCAGTATTCAAATAGTTTCTTAGTGTAGGGCACTACTCTTTGTCATGGCCTTCTGTCTTACATCGTGTACACCAAACCTCTTCACGAGTAGCTTTCCCTTTCTTCATGTCACGAAGCTCCAAAGCCATTTCTGCTAACTGTGCTTATGTTTGGGATATTCCATAGTTATCTCCGACAGGAGTTGTTTCGAGCTTCATAGCAGTTTCCAATGCTTCTTGCTGATCAACAACCTTCTGTTGCATGAGTGGAGTCCTGATATGCGGCAACAATGCTGCAATGAACCATTCTTTATGTTATTCTAGTCCAATAGTGAAACTAACTTGATCCAGCAAAACCTTGAACCTCTGATCAAAGTCCCAAACTGATTCACCTCACTTCTGTTGAATTTCCTTTAGTTCAGTTATAGACTGCAACTCTGATTTAGGCTTCTTAAATTCTTTAATCATTGATTTTTTAATATCAGCCAAGAAATAGTTCTGAGTACTGGAAAACTTCATAAATCAGGTCAAATCTCGGTCTCTAAAAGAGGTGACCATCTGCGTTGTTCTTGTATTCTGATCCATAATATTCTTAGCTGTCCAAACAGCTTCGCATAGGAACCAAAACTACTATGGATCCTCTGATCTAGTTCCTTTGAATACTGGGAGCTTGATATCATCATTTACATGGGCCATAGAGGATCGAGGGGGGGTGGGAGGAGGGGGAGGGGGAGGGGGAAAACTGG
>LPNX010598118.1:439532-489910 GCA_001517045.1 Pseudotsuga menziesii
TCGCTGCGGAGTTATAGGAGGGTTTCTAACAAAAGGGGTTTCTTCAGATTCATACTCTTCTAGGCTTAAAAGGGTATAACCGGTATTCTGGCCTAGGGTAAAGGATCCAAAAGTTCTCTTGTATCTTTTACCGCTTCAAAGCAAACCACTTTGCTCGTCGAAATTACTTTCACGTTCAAACATAGGTTAGTAGCACTAAATCTAGCAATCTGATTCAATAAGCAATATGCATTTTTCAGCCAAGAGCATTTTAATTTTTAGACTAAGTGAATTCAAGTACTTACCCCTTGGTCCTTTGAAGAACTATCTTTCTACTTCACTGAAAGAAGTATGTGTATCGATGACAAACTCCGTCACAAATGCTTCAAGGGTTCGCGTTGGCCAAAAGTCAACAACTCTAGATACCGCGTTGTTCACTCTTTTCAACAGGTTAATTCTTTCTGGGGTCTAGGCAGGAGACTAATCTTCTTGGAAGTTTGTCCTTCTTTCTGTCAACCTGGATAACCACTGGTGCAATTCTATGTGGATACTACCAAATGAAATTTCGTAAATATCAGAAAAAACGTACCTTTGCAAGAAGTCATCTGAGCTACAACGAGGATCCTTATTTTCTTGTTCAACAAATTTCAGATAGGTGTCCTCAACTCAGTCACCGATTTCTTTTACTGAGGGCCTACAAAACATATCCCTCCAGGTACGACGTAGATCCCTCTTGATTAGATACTGGTTCAACCGGAAACGGAACCAATTTGTTGGTTACTAAGGGTAGATCCGGGTTCTTATAATCTTATTTTAACCAACAAAAATACCCACAGTGTTGGCCCTTTACACAACAACCTGCGAACAGGTTGCAGTCTCACCTGAAACAGGTATGGGGTGCCACAGAATCAGGTTTTTGCAGGCAAAAGAGGGAGATTACTGTACCTTTAGCCTTAACAAATATTAATCATACAACACAGAGCTTCAATAGTCACTTAATTAGCTTCGCAGTTTAGATAAACAGACAGTTACTTGCTTAACCCTTAACTGGGAATTCACTGTGAAGTTAATACTTAACAATATATCTTACTTAGCATTCACCTACTTATCAAATGCATAGAAACAAAAAAGCACAAAACAAAAAGGAACCACCACAACACAAGATGTACGTGGTTCACCCCCAGTGTAGGGGCTACGTCCACAGAACTGCATTCTTTATTCAACTCTTTACAAACAATAGTTCTGATCTGCGCACTCAGTTGCAGATCTTCTCAACAATCCCAAAACTGTGCACTTAGCTGCAAATCCTTTCTAACAAAACCCTCTACGCACTCAGCTGCAGAGGTCGTCCATGCACACAGCTGGGACTTATCCTTAACAAAACCCTCTACGCACTCAGCTGTAGAGGTCATCCACACACACATCTAGGACTTAACTTTAAACCCAAAATAGGCCTTAGCTTCTTTGCATCAAATTATCATCATACCAAAAACCTTCGAAAAAAGCTCTTTTCTCCTTTACATAAGTGCCTATTTATACAAGTGCACTATTACAATACCATGTGTTTAAACCATGGGCTTAAAAACCATGAATTAATTACAAAAAGAGGGGCTTCGACCCAACCCTGAAACCCCTAAGACTATTTTGAACCGCAACTCCGCTTACAAGCTTCACACCAAAACCACGGAGTTTCCAAAATTAAGGACCTTCAAGGTCCACGCTCAAATAGATGGTAACTGGCCATTACGTCAATATTGATGATGACTATTAGTACAAAATAATGACGATATCATTAATCATAGAAAATATGAGAAGAAAATCTAGTACACCAGATGAAGGTCTTGTCCTAATGATGCACCTGGATAAGCCTACATGACAGGTGACTCGATGCTCCTCCTATAAGATTAGGGCACCGCTACAACAAGCATACATCACTTAGTCATGTTTCTTGAGCAACATTTACAGTTACAAATGGGTTGGGGAGTGTCATGGCAATCAACCTTGTGGGCTAAATAAATTGTTGCATCCTTCAGTGTGTCGAGTATCTCCAAAGATGGGAATAAGGAAGACAGTAGCAGTCTGCAAGTTACTTTGACCCAGCTAGAAGTATCTGGTAAAGTCATTCTTGGCTATTTGTAGATCAATATATTAGCATCCCTATCTGTGACACTAGATAGGACTCCGGTAGGAACTATAGTTCTTGCCCAATTTGAAAAACTATGCGGGGTAAGAACCAGAGTCCTTTTCGCATTTGACAAAGTCTGCAAGATTGGTGAGTGGGATCATTTTCTAGCAATATAGGCGGGCCCTCCATGGTTCAAGGGACTAGGGAAGGGCCACATGGCTATTTATGGCTTGTACTATATGCTTCTCATGTGAAAATTGTCAAAATTTTGCGAATCATTCACCTCCACCCCCCTGACTTGCGAGGATTTTCTGATTTTCAATATGGACAAGTATTCAAAGTCCATATCTATGGCAAAAAGGGTGGTGAAGAGAAAGATGCAAATAAGATGAAATCAAGGAAGAACAGCAAGAGAACAAGCCATAGCAAGCACAAGAAAAACCCCATGAGCCTAAGAGGGGCGGAAGAACCAAGGCCACTTGGATTGTTGTGTCAGAATGGGACACTCCCCCCAAAGAAAAAGATGCGCCATGCCATGTCCCTTGCTTCGTGGCTTAGGATGAGCCACATGTGAGTGTTGGGGGCCTATTGGCCTATGAAAGGAGCACAAGGAAGATGCTCATGTGTGAGAAAAGAAGATGTGTCACGTGCACAACAAAAACAAAGGAAGACCGTGAAGGAAGTAAAGGACCCACGCAGGTATAATAGAGAGGTGCATGACAAAGGAAAGGCAAGCACATAAGCATGCAGATGATAACGGCTGGAAAGTGATAGGTACAAAATCTAGATCATGGCCATTTATGGTAGCATATTCTTGCAGCTATGCATGTATGAGGGGATATTTGTAAGTCAGGCCGATAGCGCCTCGTGTCAAGTCATGATCACCATAGCTGTAGCCCGAGGGGTGGCTGATGGTGATAGTCAACAGACTGCCGGTATGCATTCGAATCTTTGTGATCATGTAAAATAGTATAAATAGGAGGGATGCAATAGTTAGAAGTTGGATTCTAGTGGATTTTAGTTGCTTATTATTGATTGTGATTATGTTTAGGTCATTTTCTAGCGATTGTTGGTTAGTCAGTGGTAATCCATGGTGAAGGATGCCATTTCTGTTGTAAGGTTGTAGGGATTAGAAGAAGAGAAGGCTCATGAAGAGCCTAGCGGTGATAGGAGGATGTTGAGCCTTGGGTATTTCTGCTGTATGCGCGGACCGCTAGGAGTATATGTAGGGTAGAAGAGCAAACCAGAGAGCATGAGAACCATAAGTATGAGTATTAAAGACATATCTTAAGATCATTATGCATCCCATAGACTACAAGGTGTTGTACCCTTTTCTCATGCCAGATAAAGAGCACCTTGGTGGTTTTTCCCAGATGGGTTTCCACATTATCTCTCGCGTTTGAATGAATGATTGATGTGGTGAATGTTTATGTGAATGGTTGTTATTTTCTTTTTGTATAATACTAAATCTTGCTTAAATCCTTGAATTTATCCTATAATTAGTAGATGAGTGATGGGAAAGGCGTCATTGAATTGAACATGTATATATCAGCATGTATGCCTCTGTCTTAAGTCATGACTTGAGTCGTAGGTCTATTGATATGAGTCAGTTGTGTTGCACAGGTTGTGCTAGTTGCGAGGTGGAAAGAGAGGGCTAGTCATGTGTGATGACATGTATTTGTGCTCGATCGCGCAAGACTGACTCCTCTGTCCAGCCATCCTATTGCCTTCGTTGAGCTCCTTGGTTGCGAGACAAGGGACTATAATCCCTCAACAATCATAGAAACATGGTTCCGATTGTTACCCATTGAAGAGATATCTCAGGTGAGACTGCACCTGCTTTGTAGGTGTTTTCAACGAGGCTTGCTCTATTAGGCCAGTATCTTAGGTATTTGTTGGGTTAATGGGCTGCGCAGAACCTGGGTCATGTGATTTAGGAAAAGTGGCCAACAAAACTAATGATGTTTTCAAAGAGGATCCTCGCCCTATTAATAATTCTATATTTGAAGAGGAACCTATTAAACCTAAGCATATGCCTATATTCCTCAATAGTGTTGATCCAAGAAGATAAGACCACCCGCATTTTTACATCTCCTTTTTAGTTGATAATCTTCTCCTTCATAACTACATGTTATATTTAGGTGCTTCATCAAATGTCATAACAAAAAAAGTAATGGAACTACTAAATCTAAGGATCACACGTCCCTACCACAATGTGTGTGCAATGGATACAAGAGAAGTTGATGTGGAGGGATAATCTTAAATCTACATGTTAAGTTGGCCAAGTATGTGAACATCGACATGCCGATGGATGTGGCAGTGATTGATGTGCCGTATAATTGGGGTATGTTGTTATCTAGAAAGTGGGCTAGAAATCTTGGTGGGTACATTCAAATGGATTGGACATATGATACTATACCTACATTAGAAAACACAAGGGTGACACTCCATAGAGAGAAATAAAGGATATGACATGTAGAAAATCCTAAAAATCCTGGAAATGAATTTATACATTTCACTGAAAAATTTGGAAACTATTCTATCTTGTCAAATTTCATGGCCCCTATTAAAGAAAACATTAAAGATGAAAAGATATATGAAGTTTGGAAACTGTACTTTGACGGGGCTTATTCCAAAGCCGGAAAAGGTGGGGGCATTGTGATCATTTCTCTTTCAAATAAAATCTACAACTTTTCCTTTAGATTAGAGTTTGAAGCATTAAAGAATGTAGCTGAGTATGAGGAATAGCTTCTAGGGTTAGAAACTGCTAAATACATGGGAATAAAGATGTTGAACATAAAAGGTGATTCAGACTTAGTCGTCCTCCAGCTTAAGAATCAGTATCAGTGTAAAAGTGATAGACTAAGGAAGTATAGGAATTCCATATGGGACACCATGGAATGGTTTGATGCACTTAACATTCAAAATATCCCTAGGGAAATGAATGGGTTACCAGATAAGTTGGCGGTAGCAGCATCCACCCTCCAGCCTTCAGATGAGATGATAAATGGAAATGGAAAAATGGAAATTAATTTTAGACCTTCAATTCCAGATAATGTAGATCACTAGTAGGTGTTTAAATACGATGAATAACTCTTGAGATTCATCCATAATATCTAAGATTTTGAGTCTGGAAAGATCAATTATCAATAGGAGGGTAAAGAGTATCAGGAGTGCGAGGATAATGTAAGGAATCACATATCGAGTAACCTTATAGATTTTGGAAACTTGTTTGATCAACAAGATCATCATAAAAACAAAAAAGAATTAATAAAAATTAGGGATTATATGGAAATAAACATAGGAATGGATAAAGACCCCAAGTTAATAAAAATTGGAAAAGGTACTTCGGAAAAGGAAAGGAACAATTTGATCAACTTAATCAAAGAGTATAGAGATGTGTTGGCCTTTACTTATGATGATATTAAAGCCTATCAGGAATATGTGTTTCAACACACTATTCCCCTCACAGAAGAGGCTAAGGAGGTCAAGCCTTTCCGACAAAATCTTAGGCGAATAAATCCTAAGTTGGCCCCCATTGTGGAGAAGGAACATTAGAAGATGTTAGCAGCAAGGATCATAACACCTACAATACATTCATCATGGTGCTCAAACTTAGTTGTTGTTAGAAAGAAGAATGGGTCAATTAGAATATGTATATATTTCATAAATCTAAATACATCATGCCTTAAGGATAATTACCCATTTCCCAACATGGAAACATTACTTCAAAGAGTAACAGGATCAGGAATGGTGTCCAAGTTGGATGGATTTTCTAGGTATAACCAAGTGTTGGTAAATAAAGAGGATCAACATAAAACTACATTCACCACACCTTGGAGCACCTACAACTTTTTAAGAATTCCTTTTGGCTTATTAAAAGCCGGTGCCACCTTCCAAAGAGCCATGGATTTTTCCTTTAAAGAACTTATAGGAAAAATAATCAAAATATATCAAGATGACTTAACTATTTTTTGAAAGGAAATATCTATCCACATAAGTCATCTTAGGCATGTTTTCATAAGATGTCAAAAATATGGTATTTCCTTAAACCCTGCTAAGTCAATCTTTGGGGTTAACGAAGGAAAGTTGCTGGGACACATCATTTCTAAGGATGATGTCAAGGTCGATCCTGAGTGAGTCGAAGCCATTAAGAAATTCCCATTGCCTCAAAATATTAAAGCTCTCCAGTCTTTCAATGGTCAAATAAATTTCATAAGGAGATTCATCCCAAATTTAGCAGAACTAATGAAGCCCTTACAAAAGTTGTTAAAGAAATATTCTAAATTTGAATGGACAGATGAAGGGAAAGATGCTTTCAAGTCTATCAAAGATGCTATATCCAAATCCCTAGTCTTAATTAGTCCATATTATTCCAAGTAATTTCAGATATTTTCCTTTGCCTTAGAGGACACCATTGTTGGTGTTATTCTTCAAAAGAATAAGGAGGGACAAGAGCAACCTATAGCCTTTATGAGTAGAGTCTTGCAACATTCAGAGTTGAAGTATACCACCATGGAGAAACAGGCTTATTCTCTTGTCAAGTCCCTTAAACATTTTAGAACTTATGTGGCATACTCTCAAATCATTGGGTATGTACCCCATGCAGCCATCAAGGATATCATGTCTCAACAAGATTGATTACCTAGGCATCAGGGGTAAATGGGTTTGAAAGATTCAAGAGTATGATTTAGAGATAAAACCTACTAAGTTAATTAAGGGACAGGGTCTTGCAAAGATGTTGACCCAAGGAAATGAAAAATCCTTAGGAATAATTTGCCAACACAGTGATCTAGAACAAAGTGTATCAGACGAGCCTCAGAGATTAGAGCAACACCCTTGGTATACCGACATCATCGTTTTCCTCCATAACCTTACATGCCCTGATCACCTACTTAGCCATAAAATAAGAGCATTAAGGTTAAAAGAAACTAAGTATTGTTTAACAAAATATGGTTTGGGTTGGAGAAACCTCGATGGTTTAATACTTAGATGTGTCGATGAACCTAAGTCCAAAAAACTCATGATTGAGTTCCATGCAGGATGTTGTGGTGGACATTTTGCAGCAAGAACAATCACCCATAAAATCCTTAGAGCATGCTACTATTGGCCAAAACTTTTTTTGGATGTGCACAAATCTGTCAGAGTTTTCCCCCAGTGTCAGTTGTTCACCAGAAAGCAACAAATGAAAGCCTTGCTTTAAAACCAGTAGTAGTCCAAGCCTCTTTCCAGCACTGGGGGCTTGATTTCATCGGTAAGTTCAAGGATAACTTGAGCAATGGTTATTCTTAGATACTCACAGCCACTGATTATTTCACCAAGTGGGTAGAGGAAATACCCATCAAGAAGGAAACAGATGCTGTAGTCATGGATTTCCTAGAAGATAGGATTATCACAAGATTTGGTGTGTCAGCCAGAATCATCACAGATAATGGTCCATGCTTTAGTTCCTACGAGATGTCATCCTTTTGTTTCAAGTATGGCATTGTCCTATTCCATTCATCCAACTATTATCCCCAAGGAAATGGTCTAGCTGAGTCAAGCGATAAAAACTTAATGACCATAATCAATAAAACTGTGGGTGATAATAAAAAGGCCTGGGATAGCAAGATCAAGTTTTCATTATGGGTCGATAGAATCACAAAGAAAATTTCAACCGAAAGGAGCCCTTCTGAACTTGTCTATGGCCTAGATGTCACCTTATTCGTCCACTTAAATCTTCCCGTGTATCAGCTTCTCCAGACATTTATCTTAGATTAGGATGCCATTCAAAACAGAATCAACTAGTTGATCGAGTTAGATGAAAGCATAAGAAATTGCCCTGATCAGAGTATCATAAATTCAAACAAAGTCAAGAGATCCTTTGACAGATATACTCGGCATGGAACCTTTCAAGTAGACCCTTAAAAAACAAACAAACAAACAAACAAAAAGTCCTGCATGCCCTTATCACCTACTTGGCCATAAAAGAAGAGAATTAAGGTTAAAAGAAACTAAGTATTGTTTAACAAAATATGGTTTTGATTGGAGAAACCTTGATGGTTTAATACTTATATGTGTTAATGAACTTGAGTCCAAAAAATCATGGTTGAGTTCCATGTAGGATTTTGTGGTGGACATTTTGCAGCAAGAACAACCGCTCATAAAATCCTTAGAGTAGGCTACTATTGTCCAAAACTTTTTTCGAATGTGCACAAGTTTGTCATAGTTTTCCCCTAGTGTCAGTTGTTCACCGGAAAGAAACAAATAAAAGCATTGCCTTTAAATCCAATTGTAGTCCAAGTCCTTTTCTAGTAGTGGGGGCTTGATTTCATTAGTAAGTTCAAGGATAACTCGAGCAATGGTATTCTTGGATACTCACCGCCACTAATTATTTCACCAACTGGGTGGAGGTGATACCCACCAAGANTAGTCATGGATTTCCTAGAAGATAGGATTATCACAAGATTCGGTGTTCCAGTCAGAATCATCACAGATAATGGCCCATGCTTCAGTTCCTCCAATATGTCATCCTTTTTTTTAAGTATGGCATTGTCCTATCCCATTCATCCAACTATTATCCCCAAGGAAATGGTTTAGCTGAGCCAAGCAATAAAAACTTAATGACCATAATCAAGAAAACTGTGGGTGATAATAAAAATGCCTAGGATAGAAAGATCAAGTTTGCATTATGGGCTGATAGAATCACAAAGAAAAGTTCAACCAGAAGGATCCCTTTCGAACTTGTCTATGTCCTAGATGTCACCTTACCGGTCCACTTAAAGCTTCCAGTGTATCAAATTCTCCAGACCTTTATCTCAGATCAGGATGCCATTCAAAATAGAATCAACCAATTAATCAAGCTAGATTAAAGCAGAAGAAATTCCCTTGACTAGAGTATCAGAAATTCATACAAATTCAATAGAACCTTTAACAGATCTACCCAGCCTGGAACCTTTCAAGAAGACCCTAAAAAAAAAAAGGGCGTAACCTAATTTGTTGTAGGATTGTGACAGAACCAGCCTAAAAGCACTAGAAATGAAACACGCAAAAATCAAGTCATCACATGAACTCAAGAAAGGGAAAAGAAGTGCGGAAAGTGCAAGCAAATCAAAAAGCCGTTAGTATGCGGGATAAGGAAACAAGCAACAAAAGGATGCAAAAAGTGGGAATGACAGGATGGCTAGCATTAAACAATGAATATCTGACAAATATGCAGGTAGGTGTGACAGCTATGTGACATTAACTTGATGCAATACGAGGAATAGGGTGGCATACTCTTTGATCCCATCACCCGTCCTTGAAATAACTACCATAACTAGCTTGACAAGTACAGCCGAAAAAGCCAGTTACAGAAGTTAATGAAGAAAGTGTCAGAAGCAGCAACCTGGGAAATTGATTAGACCTAAACCTCCTATCAAATGATGATTGAAGGATGTCGAGGGATGTGTAAATATTTGGCTTCCCCATCAAGCACTTTGTTACGCACAGTGTTAACCAAAGTCAATCCATTTCAGAGATAAACCCTTCCATCCATGTTCAATTACACCGACGCCCATGGTAATTAACATTCCCAGTGAGAGTGAGGCATCGAAAGAAACTATCATCCCTGGTTGCCCCATTAATGAGGAAGTAGAAATAAAGTTAGCTGAGGTTCAACACCCACAAAAACCACCAGAGATCCACTCAATGGAAATAACATGAAAGCAACAAAGCATAGGGGATGATCATGCTACTATTCCAACCCATGGTTCGCATGCTATACCAAACCCAGTCAAAAGAATTCCAATTTCTCCAAGACTGCAACAAGCAACTCTAGTACCTGATAGAGAGTCGAGGAAGCCTAGTGAGACATAATCGGGAGAAGCATCTATATGACCACCACTGAACCAGAGGAAACGCAAGACTCCGATTGCTCCAGACGGGTGAGGAAAGGCACCTACTGGCAAGAAAGCAGAAGATGTCAGGAGTGAAGGCTTGCTACCACAGCGAGATCTAGAAGTAGAGTGGGCTGATCCAAATTTCCCACATTACATTTAAACAAGGAGAGCTAATGCAGGATAGGCAGATCTCCCAAAGAAGGTGGTGACTACTCTGGTAGCACCAAGGATCCCTATCGACATGACCTTGCTGAACGATATCCTGCCCGAGTTGGTCGTGTTGAAGTTCCAATACTTTGACACTCGAAAGCAGGAGGGGTTGTAGATAAAAGACTACATGACCACCATCCAATCCACTACAAGTGATGTCCAGGTGCTTAAGCCAAAGGATTGGGCTGAGGGACTTTCCTGCACAGGTCTAACCAACATGCTATTTATGCCTCACTTTGGCCATAGAATACAAGTCAATACATATGTGAAGAAGTTACTGGTATACTTCCATGGAGGATACCTATGGCTTGGTTATGTTTTCTCTTGATAGGTTTAATGTCTTGCTTGGACAGGTATGACATAGGATCATCGTCTTCATTTGGGAGACCAGTGATCCTTGTAATTAGCTCGTTTGGATGTGAAGAAGTTACTGGTCTGCTTCCCTGGAGGATACCTATGGCTGATCCAGCCATAGGCATCCTCCATGGAAGCATACCAATAACTTATTCACATTCGGACAAGCTAATTGCAAGGATCACTGGTCTCCCAAATGAAGGCATCGATCCTATGTCGTACCTGGCCAAGCAAGACATTAAACCTATCAAGAGAAAACATAACCTTCACCGAGCGAGCCGGGGCTACTTGATTGGGCCCGTCCAGGACAACAGTGTGCATGTTGCTAAAAATATCTTATCTTGTAAGATGTTCCATAATATGATACCCACACAATGTTCGACAAAGGTGGTGGAACTAGCAGATTTATGTGCGCTAGGAGGAAAATTCAACTGGTTGCAGTACCTGCTGAATGCACTTGTAGACGATGTGATGCAAGCTCAACATAAGGAGGGCCATAAATTCCACTATTCCTAGTTGCTGATATTGATTCCGTTCACTATGTGGGCTAACCCATGAGACTATGTACAGATGGATGTCCCACTATCTTTCCTGGGTGCAAGGTACAAGAATCTATGGGAAGATAAGGTAGACAATGATCACTAGAAAGATAACAACATTGCATTATTTATGCATGCGGAGCCGCTGCATGAGTTTTATCGGTAGTCCCATAGGATCCACACCGCGACTGTACATAAGTATGCCACATTCATCAAGTTTCAAGCTGATGCACATGCTATAACCCTACTACCAACAAAGGACCCATTCCAGCAGGTACACCATGCGAGATTCATGGTGACAAATGATGATGTGGATGCAATTATTAATCTTTGGCTAGAGGAATGGTGCGGCCCACTAGCAGATTCGTTGCCTGAAGTGAACAACGTGGAGGAACGATCGCTTCACCAAGTTAATGGTGAAGAGCATGAAGGTGACGATACCCATGATGATCCACCACAAGAACACATCAAGGATGATGATGATATGGATGATTCAGACCAAAATCCATCGGAACACTAGCCAAGTCAAAATCAAGTGCAGGCACAGATGCGTGAACAACAAGAAGAGGGCCAATCGTTTTGAAAGAAGAAGAAAGTTGACAAAACAATGAACAAAAACATGTTAACTAAAGATGATCTGTATGAACTTTCCAATGTTGTTGATGAAGTTGCGCAAGATAAGCCACTCTAATGATGCACCAATTAAACATTGCTACCCAAGTCTAGGACCACCTCAATAAGCTGGCAGAGGCTATTCAGAATGTCAAATCCACTATGGAGGCTGAGACATATGGTGCTTATTCTATCATTTCGCTAGTTACACCAACATTAGTTCCACCGATCAAAGTGGTGATTCTGAGGCACGCACTGGAGGAAAACGCAGAGACAAGTGCAGGTCCTAATGATAACAACACGCAGATAGATTTCTCCATGCTCGCCTTGGAGGAAGTTTATAACATTTACCAGGGAGATGCGTTCAAAACATGACTAAGGGAAAATGTTGTTTCTTACCAGGAAGCAAAACATCAAAGGAAGGCCAAGCAGCGTAAGGGCCTATTGAAGGAAAAAGAGTAGGAACTGCAGGAATGCATCACCCTTCTTGCCGAGAAAGAGTAGGAAATACTGGCACGTGAGCAGAACCACATTGCATTGGTGGACTCTATCGAAAATACCATTGCAACATTCCCACCAGGAGCAGGGAAAGAATATGAAGACTCACTGGCTAAAGTGTTCAATATCACAAATATCGCGCAGGATCTTCAACAACAAGTGGAAGATCTGCAAACCAAGAAGAGGCCAAGCACACCCTTGGAGGTTCTTACGAAAGAAAAAGAGCAACATCTGAAGCTACTAAGAAAATAAGAGAAGGTGAAGTGCTCTGCGCAAAGGCCGTAGATGTTTTTGCAACCATTTGGGGAATATTTCTCAAAGATGACACATCTTATAAAATAAGGCAGAGTACGTGAGAGGCAGATGAGAAAATCAATGCTAGAAAGGTGGAAATGAGGAAGTTTCCCCTCCAGCATAACGTCCTAAAAAATACAGAAATCAAGAGACTACAATAAGAAGTGCAAACCCTTCACAAACAAGAAAAATTTAGGGAAGCTAAGGTTGAGGCATTCCAATCGGATGCTGAGAAGCTCAAAGACCAGATTCAGTCGATATAGCAGAAACTTCAAGGCATAGTACAATCAATAGAAGAGGAATCATTCAAACATTTTCTAAGGTTGAACTAATGGTGAAGACATTTCAATACAAGGCTCGTCTTGTTGCGCAGCACGAGCCAACACCAGAAGCTTGAAGCTATGTAAGGAAATAAACATGAGGCACAAATAATAATAATAATAATAATAATTTGGAAACCAATAAGGGAGGCATCCCTAGCGCAATGCGCATAAAAAGATGAGATTATACCAAAAGACAAAGTTGCATGGAAAGGATGGTGCACCTTAAACCTGCCGCCAAACCAATTATGAGATGAATGGTGGGAGGTTCCAGATAGCTGACAAGCACTAACAGACCGTTAAATGCATCAAGATTCCACAAAGATTTAGCACCTGCGACAAGACATCGACCTAGATGGATCAAGTGTGGGAAAATCTGTGACGATAACTAGCCATTATGTTAATATTGATGATGACTGTCAGTACGGAAGAATGACGATACCTTTAATTATATCAAATCTGAGAAGAAAATCTAGTACACCAGATGAAGTTCTTATCCTAATGATGCACCTGGATAAGCCTACATGGTAGGTGACCTAATTCTCCTCCTATAAGATCAGGATTCCCATACAACAATCATACATCACTTAAACATGCTTCTTGAGCACCAGTTATAGTTACAAATGGGTTGGGGAGTGTCATGGCGAGCAACCTTGTGGGCTAAAGCAGTTGCTGTAGCTGTCAGTGTGTCGAGTATCTCCAAAGATGGGAATAAGGAAGACGGTAGAAGTCTACAAGTTACTTTGACCCGGATAGGAGTATTTGGAAAATTTATCCTTGGATATTTATATATCAGTAGATTAGCATCCCTATCTATGGCACCAAAGAGGACTCCAGTAGGAACTAGAGTTCTTGCCCAATTTGACAAACTCTACATGGTAAGAACCAGTGTCCTTGCCGCATTTGACAATGTCTATAGGATTTGAGAGCAGGCTCATTTTATAGCAATAGAGGTGGGCCCTCCATGGGTTGAGGGACCGGGGAAAGGCCACATGGCCAGTTACAGCTTGTACTCTATTCTGCTTAGGTGAAAATTGTCAAAGTTTGATGAATCATTCACCTCCACCACCCCGGCATGTGGGGATTTTCTGATTTTCAATATGGACAAGTCTTCAAATTCCATATCTATGGAAAAAAGGGTGGTGAAGAGAAAGATGCAAAAAATATGAAATTGAGGAATATCAGCAAGAGAACAAGCCATAGTAAGCACAAGAAAAACCCCAAGAGCCTGAGAGGGGCAAAAGAACCAAGGCCAGTAGGATTACTGTGTCAGAATGGGACACTAGCCAGTCTTGGTGAAATTGGAGGTGGACTATGATAAGATGATGAAAGAATCCCAAAGCAAAGAGAAGATTACTATTTGCTTGGATGTTGGTCCCAATAAGAAGCGCATAGCTTACTTTGTCTTCCCAAGTGAATTTGGAACTTGAACCCTCCATTAGGAGTCTTCTGATGGTGCCAAGAAAGAAACTATGTCGGTGCTGTAACCTTGCAAAAAATCTAAGTATGGAAACAAGCCGTGGTGCAGGAAACTGCTTAGAAATAAAAAGATGCACCGTGCCATGTCCCTTGCTTCGTGGCTCAGGATGAGCCACATGTGAGTGTTAGGGGCCTATTGGCTTGGGAAAGGAGAAAAAAGAAGAAGCTCGCGTTCGAGAAAAGAAGATGCATTTCCTGCATGACAGAAACAAAGGAATATCATGAAGAAAGCAAAGGACCCATGCAGGAATAATAGAGAGGTGTGTGACGAAGGAAAGGCAATTGCAGAAACGTGCAAATGATAATAGCCGAAAAGCGATAGGTGCAGAATCCAAAGCATGGCCATTTACGGTGGAGTAAGCCTATAGCTATGCACATATGAGGGGATATTTGTAATTCAGGCCGATAGTGCCTTGTTTCAAGTCATGATCACCACAGTTGTAGCATGAGGAGAGGATGATGGTGATAGTCAACATACTGTCGGTATGCAGCTAGCCCTGCGTGGTCATGTAAAATAGTATAAATAGGAGGGATGCAATAGTTAGAAGGTTGGATTTTAGTCGCTTTTAGTTGCTTATTATTTATTGTGATTATGTTTAGGTAATTTTCCAGTGATTTTTGGTCAATCAGTGATAATCCATCGTGAACGATGTCATTTCTACTGTAAGGGTCTAGAGATTAGAAGAAGAGAAGGCTTAGGAATATCCTAGCGGTGATAGGAGGCTATTGAGCCATGGGTCTAGCTATTGTGTGTGAATACCACTAGGAGTAGATGTAGGGTAGAAGAAAAAACTAGAGACCATGAGAACCATAAGTTTGAGTCTTAAAGACATGTCTTAAGATCAGTCTGCATCCCACAAACTGCAAGGTGTTGTATCCTTTTCTCATGCCAGATAAAGAGCACCTTGGTGGTTTTTCCCAGATGGTTTCCACGTTATCTCTCGCGGTTGAATGAATGATTGATGTGGTGAATGTTTATGTGAATGGTTTTTATTTTCTTTCTATATAATGATAAATGTTTCTTAAATCCTTGATGTTATCATGTAATTAGTAGACGAATGATGGGAAAGGTGTCATTGAAATGAACATTTATATATCGACCTGTATGCTTATGTTTTGAGTCATGACTTGAGTCATAGGTCTGTTGATATGAGTCAGTTGTGCCGCACAGGTTACACCAGTTTTGAGGTGGAAATAAAGGGCTGGTTGCGCGTGATGACATGTATTTGTGCTCGGTCGTGCAAGACTGACTCCTCTGTCCAGCCACCTTGTTTCCTTCGTTGAGCTCCTTGGCTACGAGCCAAGGGACTATAATCCCTCAACAATCATGAAAACATGGTTCTGGAGGTTACCCATTGAAGAGATACCTTGTGTGAGACTGCACCTGCTTCACAGGTGTTGCCAACGGGGCTTTCTCGATCTGGACGGTATCTCAGGTATTTTTTGGGTTAACAGGATGCGCAGAACTTGGGTCGCATGAGTTTGGAAAAGTTGCCAACAAGTTTTATTCTGACTATCCTCTATGGATTTTAACAACTTTTATTTTTGACCAGGAATTTGAATGATATTAGTTGCATAAATAGAAACCTTAGCATCATTCCACCATTTTCCAATGTTAATATTTAATTCTAGAACAACAGGGGGACTTGGAAAAGGAGGATTTGTTACCTTAGGTTTGAATTGTTTAGCTGGTGAAGAATTATCCTTCCTTCAATAAAATGCACCCTTGAATCTAGCCTCCTTCATCTCTTTAACCTTTTCGGGAGTAGGCATTTCACCATAGAAGTGGGAAAGGAGGAACTTCTCATGACTGTAATCTATGGCATGCTACCAATGCTGGTTTGACAAAGGGTAGGTTTATCCTACCATGTATAGATGATCAGGCTCGCTTGAAGTTGTTTCCTGACTACTAATGTCAGGAATTCCATGTTCCATCACTTGATTTGCAACATAACAATTACTCTCCTGGTGGAATTGTTCACAGGGTCTACACCATTGAATCACTTCCTCTACCATGTTAGCTGATTCTAACTGGTTTGGGATCCTAGGTTCTTAATGAGGGTATTTCTTCTTATACACTTGATTTTGCTAGGGATGAAAGTTCCTCGGTCCATTATTCCTTTCGATCATCACAAATCTATTATGTATGTGATTCAAGTATGAAACATGATTGGACATTTGTTGATTTTTATTAGTGACCAAGGTTTTCATCATTTTCGCCATCTCTTTCATGGGATATTTGGAACTTCCTTTCTCTTCTGACTCAATAGCCTTACCCTTGGTCTCTTTGTTATGAGAAGAGTTTCCTTTGGTGTATTCATGTATGTTAGATTTATCAGATGATTGCATGTTTGCTTCAATTTTCTCGGTAAGGATCTGGGAATCTTTAATATCGACAGGCTCTTTATCTCTCAACTGGTACCTTAAGTCACCATTGAAGGCTTCAATGTAGTATATGAGGATATAAGCATTATCTAGCTTGATGTCATCATGAAGGTCCTCAATGACATGCCTGAATTTAGTGTTCAATTCCTCTATGGTTTCATTCTCCATCTTCTTGATGTTGTGGAGGGAAACAAGTTGATTTCTAGGTTCCTTCTTTTCTCCCCACTTCTCCCTAAAACCATCCAGGAAGTCCTTAAGGGTTGCATATAAGTTTTTTTCCAAGTCAAGTTACCATTCTCCAACCTCTTCTTCTAGGGGTAAAGAAAACAACTTCATCTTGACATCATCATGGTCATTGGCCGCATCAATGCAATAAGAGACTATGTTCTTTTCAAACTTCCGTAGGTGGGACTTGGAAGTGATGGCATTGTTGCCTTGGAAGGTAGGAAGTTTCTTGACAGCATCACCCAGGAAAGCATGTGGAGCACCTACTATTTGAGAAAAGTCAATGGTTTTGAAAAATCTAGACATTACGGTAGATGGTTGAGTGTGACTCTCTTCAAATATGTGATGGATATCTGAGAGGGATTGATCTCCTAAATTTTCAAGGATTCTATTAGAAGTTTTCCTATTCAGCCTTTCTCTAATAAACCTTTCAGGATCAGGGAGAGGATTGAATAATCATTCGGAGTTCCTTCGTGTAGAAATCCTTGGAGGGATATTAGACAATGGAGTCGCCAGATGGATCGAGTTTTAATTTTGTGTTTTCAAGACAAGATCAATCAATTTTTTATGTTTTTAGTTCTTCAGAGAAAAGCTAAGCTAAGTCGTACTCAGGAATAAAAATATTTATCCCTGCCAATGACGCCAAAATATGGTGGTTCCTTTCACACACCTAGGGGGAACGTGGTAGAAATCTTTAAGCCACTCGGTGTGTCCTTGGGGGCAAGTCTCAAGTCAAGGCTGTCACCTTGTTCTTGAATCCTCCGCTTAGGCAACTCCTGGTCAATCTGAAGTAGATGAGACCGATTTCAATCAAATCGGAGCAAAATCAACTGATTTTGGAATTTGGATTTGCTCCATTATTTAATTAATTTTTAATAAAATTAATTAATATTTGATTTTTTTTGGATTTTCTTACCTGAGTGATGGAAAAATCACTCAAAACTTAGGAAAAGCGAGTTTATGGGTTTACTAGGTGCTCCGAGTTAGAAAATGAGCACCTCCATGACTGAATCTGAATTTTAACTCCACTTTTATTATAAGACCAATTTCTCCATTAAAACTATTAAAAAAATAGCCTAAGTTTTGTGGAAAAATTAAAATTAAAAATAAAAAAAACAAAACCTAGGGGGACTTAGCGCATGTTCATATGACTCGACCATAATGCCTAGAATGTTTATACATTGACACACAAAATCTAATAACCTCAATAGGCCTAAATTCCAAGCCGACCACCCCAACTTTGGAGGTATTGAGTGAAAAACTCAGAAATTATCATTCGTTTATTCAACAACCAATAATCACCAAGGGAAAAAACACTCTGGGATGATCGGATTGATAAACACAGTCTAAGAGATCGAGTATTTTACAGACACTACCATTCTAGAACATTTTATTACAACTCCCCCAAGGGGGTATGAACATGTGGTAGATAATAATAAAAAACACTTCCCAGAAGCAAGTCTAAAGGTCTTATGAAGTCTAAAAAAATCATCTTTGTCCGGTTCACCAAGCTTACTTGATAACACTAACTAAGTATGACTTAGTAGGTAACAAACACAACAAAACCTATTATAATGTCCTCTCATGTTCAGAAATAAGATAATACCTAAGAAACCTAACCAGCTTACCTCATTTTTCACCCTCAAGGCACATGTTTGGGGTATTTCCTTACTTTAGGGGTTCATTTGAGTGTGAAATCCCTCGAATATAGGTTCACTTAATGGAATGAGAAAAATTTAGCAAGAACTAAAATGAAGCAATATTTTTCACTTTTCTTGAGAAGCACTACAGTTCCCTCACACAAACACACCAACATCTTGGTCACACAACATCATCATTCCTTTTCCATCAATAAATACATCATTGTGAGGGATACCAACCGTTGAGGACTGTAGGGTGATTTGTTTCCTATCTCAATCAAATAGAACAAGCAATATACATAGATTTAATACTTCAGCCAACCCTCATCCCACCAAGTTTCAAGAATTTGCTTATGTCTATGAATAGTAGGATTCACAAGGTTCAATTCCCCCTTTTCCACATGAATTTGGTTATATCTATGAATACCAACACTATTTTTGCACCATACCCATGTATTCTGATTTACATTTCTAGAAATTACAGGTCTCCAAGATTCTCAATTACATGTTTCCATTTACAATTATAGAAATTATAGGTCTCTAATATTTTTAAAGGATTTAGGAAGAACCCAATTTAGGCATACATGACAATCGATGTTGTCAATGATACCGAATTTCTTCCAGCCATTTTTTCAAACACATTTCCTGCATTATCCAAACAACCATATTTAGCATACATGGTTGATAATAATCTTATTTATAATGATTTTATACCCAATGGTATTAATTTAAAACAAAGCTAGGATTTCTTAACACTCACCTCTTGCAAAAACCTTGTACAATTCATCAACAAAAGTGGGTTTCCAGGATATTCCTACAACATTTTCTTGTGGTAAGGCTGGAATATCATCGTTTCGCTCAGATAGAACCATTCCTCCTTATTGTGAAAATTTATCTCACCATTATTGTTCATCCAACTAAGTGAAAGGAACTCAGATTCACATTGCTCTAATCAAACTTTATGAACCGAGGAATAGAGAGAGATGGAAAAATAGTGAGATTCTTCATGTGGGTATTGATGCTTTGAAACCCAAATTAATTTGTGGCATCAAAATCCTCAAATTTCTGTTCTAGCACCTCATCCATTCTGCCACAACTCAAAAAAATATGATCTTTGAATTTGTTTCTCTATGTGAACCTGAAGTCCCTTTAGCCACTAGTCGAGCCCAAGAGTCAATGTCAATCCAATACTCGATCCAAGAGAAGTTGATTCGATGCACCTAATATGATTCATTCCCAATAGTCGATAGCATTTTAATGTGAAGTTATAAAAACACATAGCCCTCCCTGGTTGCATATTTGGCCCATTTATTATTGTTGACGAGCCTAATTGACCCTAACTACCCTTTATGTATGAGTAACAGTTGGAGCAACGCGTCATGTTGATTTTTCACTCGCATATTGCACTCACTTTGGCTAGTGTTGATAAGTGGTCCGGATATTGATGTTGATGGAAGTGACATTCTTCCTGCAATCTAATAGCCCTCCTTCCTATTTCCCTATTAATTTGACCACATAATCTTGAATCACCAATTCTTGGTTGTTATTCAGACTGCAGAATGAGAAAATGAGATAGACACAGCCTCTTGATGTTTGGCATAGCCAAAAATCGTTTTCATAGTGAATGCAAGCTGGGAATCGCTCATTTATCCCACTCCCTTTTCCTATCCAACTGGCCACTTCACTAATAGAGAGATACTAGGATGAACCTTGGGATGGATTTAATTGATCTAGTTTGAACGGGTTTGTACCAATTCATTCTTTGGCGGGAAACCCCTAATAAAAATGAAAATGAATATATTTTTGCTTTTTGTTTTTTAATATATGTTTAATGCATATATTTTTTTGTTTTTTTAATATATGTTTTTTTTGTTATTTATTATATATTTTTCATAATATAATATACAACTAATAATATATATATATANTTACAAAATTATGGTGTCTACGAGGTATGTCGATGGGGTATGATAGTTCATTTGGTGTCAATTGTTGAGTTGTGACGTCACATGATGGGGTCTATAATTTACTAAATTCTAACACTGCAAATGGATTTGGAGACCCCCTTTAAGGGGGTCTCTTCGAATGGTCTTTGAATCCATCTGCAGTGTTAAAATTTAGAAAGGGGGTCTCTGAATCCACGTGCAGTGTTATAATTTAGTAAAATGTACAAATTCATTATCAAATTTGTAATTTTTTTCATTGCTGGAGTGACACAACTAAAAATGACCAAATAAATGATCAATTGTAATCTGGTCATTTGTAGTCCAGATATCCCGTGACCAAAAGTGGTCATTTATCTTGGTCGGTTTTAGTTATCTCACTTAGAATTATCAATTTTGGTCATTTATCCTTTTAAAAAATATGTGGTGACCAAAAATTTTGGTCTCATGGTCACTAATCTCTCATTTTGCACTAGTGAACTAACTACCACCAACCTACTTGACTAGGAGAAATCAAGTATAACTACTTATGTTATCATAATGAAAAAGCATGAATTAAATGAAAGGAGATATCTACAATCGTTAAGATCATATATGTATTAAATTTGAGGGAAAATTATCTATGTCAATCTTTAAGATGGGCATAAAACTTATAACTTTATTGAATGAGGCATGAAAATAGTAAATAAATATACTGGTCCTACTCCTATCCTAACCTACACAGGATCATATAATGTTATATAATGTTATGTGAAATCATAGAACCAATGTAAGAATTAAAGAAGATCCATACCCACATGGATATTGAGGTTATGCATACATACATAATATTGGTGTGAAGTGGAATGAAATGTTGAAAAACCTAAATCATTATGAAATATATTCATAATAAGAAGTATCAAAATTAAATACTTACTATTTTAGAAAAAAATTGATAGAAACATGATTCCAATCATGTACTTATAACATCATGAAAACCATTACGGTAATCTTGGAGTGTTTGAAAAGAATCAAAAGGTGCACAACATACCTTCTCATGTAACTTGATTGGGTGCTCTATGGTAATTATTACTGAAAATTCTTCATCCATATTCTTTATTTCACTATTTATGATGATTTGTTGGTATATTAATTTTGCTTCCTCTTAATCTTCTAAAATATTACTAAATTTCTCATAATCCCAAATAGATAGAATATATAGGGTGTATCTCGATTTAAGAGGCTAAAAAATTGAAGGCTGATCATGGTCATCGAATGAGATGACTTCTCAAACCCACTTTTGGAAAAGAAGTGTTATCTTGAAACATAGTATTTTCATAAACAACCTTTAATTCATCTGCTTCCTCAACCCTATATTGGAGGGTACTAGTGAACAAAGAGTTCTTGATTTTATGATCATGAGTATCATTTTCATTCATATGAGCTTGAACAGTAAGTCACTTCTTCCTATATAATTTGTAATTGGTGAATTTGAAGTGGTACTCTCTTAAAAACAATATATTCAATTTTTACAAACTTTAACTCACCATCACTTTGTATCCTTAGAAATAAAATATATAGAGTAATCTTCTAAACCCCCATGTAAGAAGATGTCAATAGAATGATAGTGGGTATATTTTAGAAATATTTTGAATTGAAGAGTTTATGAGCATCTTCAACAAGAGAATCAATATCACTAGTATTGTCTCCAGCCTTATATTGATCTTTTAGGTTATCAATTGATGTGCAATTGATATATATTCAAGAGAAACAAGTTTATTTTTCACATCATTTGAATTTTAAAAATTCTTGAAATTTGATGATGATTCCCGTGTGTCTACGACATAGTTTCGATAAGAAAGAATGCCCTCTTATTTTCCTTTAGGTTGTTCAAAGTCCAATAGGAAAGAGGTAGACATCGGTCTAAATTATTCATTTAATAACAACAAAGATTATTTTTTTGGGAATATTCCATTCTAGATAATCTCTAACATTAAATTATAAATTACACATGATTAGAAAATCAATAGTCCCTATTACCATAGATAAATAGTTACTTTTTTGTGCTCAGGAGTGGTAAAAAAAGATGTTTCTTCATGATTTTGATTGGATGATTCCATAACAGAGAATTTTTAATTTACCATAGGTTGTTTAACTACCTCTATATTAGGATATTAATTTATTCCATTCTTCCCTTTGACTAAAATATGATTTTATATCAAAAATATAGTATGTCAAACCCAAAAATGCCTATATAACTCATGTCAATAGTAAAAAATCAAATCATTTCACTATTTAGCCATAGCGGAGAGCATTTGGAGCACTTTCTTAGCCAGATCTTCAGCAGCTGATACTGGGATTTCCCACCGTTCGTTTTGAGCACCGTCAATTGCAGGTAATAGATAACACCCTACTCTTTCATTTCATAGAATTTATTTTGAGTTTGGATGGGGTTTTGGGCTCATATCACAAGCCCTAAAACCTTAAAAGCGGGCACCGCTCCTACCCCTTGTGGGATACGTGGTACCTCCCAAGAACCGTGCCTATAACATAGTTGACAGGAAGTGGCACCGCCTGTCTCAAGTAGTGCATAGGCAGTGCCATCCGTGGATATTTTAAACTAATAGCATGAGCAATATAAAGTCATTCTCTTGATTTTTAATGATTAGGGATGATTCTAATGCATGCTATGATTGTTTTTGATAGGTCTTGGTTGCTCAAAACATGGTGATATGGAAAGAAAGAACACATGATGATGATGATGCTTTTGTTGAGAGAAATGCGGGTTCTATTTTTGCATTACGATACCGTGGGCTCTTGAAGTTCTTTTGGACCCCAAGCATGGTGTCACACGAGCAGTTACTGTAGCACATATTGCAGATATGGAATCTAGAGCAGCAGTACTTCGAGGTGGGGGCCCATATTCTTACAGTAGAAGTAGAAGACATCTACTTCTTGACTGTTCTCTTGAGACGGGGTGCCCCCATCTCACTGACAGGTTCCCATGAAGGGGATATTACCACTCGAGAGCTTATAGATTGTCACTATGTTCCAGGAATGAGGACATTGGGGAAGAAGATCCCCATCAGAGCAGTGACAGACGGGCCCCTACGGACCATCCTATTTACTATGTAGAGGGTGGCTGGGAGTCAGGGTGAGCTCCAGGATTCTAGGGCACACATGTTGTATTCCATAGAGGCCATGGCACTCATGGTATTCAACTAGGTGGAAGCCATGCTTCCAATATTCAAAGATCAGCTAACTAAGTGTCGGTAGGGAGAGCTAAAGCAGTTTGGATTTGGCCCCATTTTACCCTAATTATTCTTCGAGCGGGTTCGATAGATGAGACCTCAGGTGTTCTTCTAGAGTCTAAGAGCGCAGGACCCCCGTATGCTAAGGTGGGTCCAGGTCATGGCTCATATAGGAGCAGGTAAGGGAAGGGTGAAGCTCGGTGACCCATTCTTTATATGGCTTTGAGATCATATCCTCATGGTTGAGGATTATGCTTATGCAGGCACGGACTTCACCGGAGATCCTGACCTACCACTCCCACCTGGCGGATAGTGGGGTGACATCGGTAAGAAGCAAGAAACCCTAAAATGGATGAAATGTTTTTATTTTTTAATGTTTTATATTTTTTATGTTAAGTGACAAGACTTGTATATTCTGATGCAGATGTTGGAGCAGCGTGACCTGGAGGAGCATCTCCATTGGATAGGTGAGTTGGATTCTGCTTCGTACCACAAGGTGATGATATCACCGGGGAGCTAGAGGAAAACCCGGAGAGGTTGACCTTGGATATCCCAGATGCTATCATTGATGACCTTCATATGAGGTATCAAAGATCCACAGTGAGAGTACTGGGTCGATTCAGTAGGTTTCTACATAGAGTAGCTCGAGCAGTGATGTGCTATCATGAGCACCACTATTGTATGAGATATGTACTGAAAGCTGACAGCTTTAGGATTTTGTATGGTAGTTTTTCTTGAAAGCCTACATGCTTCAAATGAGGTCTTGGGACCTATTTTTTGTAAACTTTTTCATATATATATTTACAAACTTTTACCTGGTGTTTATATGTCTCAAATGGTCAATGTATTTTACATGAGTTTTATGTGTCTTTTAATGTTTATTTACAATGAACCATGTTTGATTTCAATGTCATGAATGGGAAATATGCCAATATAGGATGTAATTAGCCAATGAGTTAGAAACTACATTATGTTCCCTAGGGATATACCTATAAGTGATGGTTTCAAATGATGTTTCTAGCAAACGTACTCTCTAGAAGAGGCGGAGGAGCACCGGGTTTCTAATGGTGTAAACATGGTTTAAATTGCAAACCATGAGTTATGAGTCCATCAAGACTACTAGATCAGGAACATCCTGGGAGGTAGATTCAGTCAAAAGACAGATGACTGCTTCATACTCGGCTATGTTATTAGTAGTGGGAGCTATGCAAACCGTTCCTGAACTTACCAAATATTTAGCTGAGGCGAGATTCAAGGTGTGGAGAAAAGCACCATCAGCAAAGCCGTAGAAATCCATCTGCATGACCAAAACATGGTATAAATAGATGCGGACATTAAACTCAAAACCATCTTGAAAATACTAAAAGCACACTAAAATTCAAGCATTATACATATATACAAGATACTGTCCAAGAAATACCTAGGCATAGTACCTTTTCAAGTACAACCCATTGCGAGGTTTCCCCAAATGGATTCCATCATAATCAACGAGCTCATAAGATCCTTTCTTTAAAAACTTAGAAATGACGAAAGGTTCATTCCACATGGAATCGAACTTACCCTTCCATAGTTTGTCATATCTCTGATCATAAGTCAATAATAGGTCACCCTCATTAAAAACATGAGGTTGGATGGATTTATCATACTGCACCTTGATGCATTTCTTATGTGCCTCATTAGCCAAAGTAGCATCTCTCCGAGTCTCGTCAAGGTTATTCAATTACAAAAATATTTCTTCCTCTGTGAAAGTGTCTGGGGGAATTTCGACGACAAGTTGTAAAGATGGAATCTGACATTGAATCGATAAGACAACTTCAAGTCCATAGACAAGATGGAACGGCATGAAACTAGTAGCTATTTTCACTAAATACCTAATAATCCCAAAGAGAGGAGAAAAGAATATGGTGCTAGTTGGATTTATGATCTCCAACCATCCGACGAAGCATAGTTTTCAAAACTTTGTTAATGGCCTCTACCTGACCATTAGCTTGTGGATAATACGGCATAGATCTTTCATGGCAAAAAAATAGCTTGGCACTTAGTTCCTCCATCATTTGATTACGGAAATGGGATCCATGATTAGTAACGATGGAATGTGGGACTCCAAATCTAGCTATAATATGATTGAACAAGAAGAGAGCGGAAATATTACCATCTCCTGTGTATGTAGGCATGGCCTCAACCCATTTTGTGAAATAACCAATGGCTATGATGACGTAACCATGCCCCCCGGATGAGGTAGGCTTACAATGCATGAAGTCAATCCCCCATTTGGAAAATGGGCCAATGGTAATGACGAGGTGTAACGCAGCAGGATGGGTGTGCTTTTTAGGATAAAAGTGTTGACAAGGTGGGCATTTCTTAACATCCTAATGATAGTCTTTGAAGACAGAAGGCCAAAAATAGCCAAAGCGAAGGATTTTCTGGGATGTAGCCATCCCAAATAAATGACCGCCACATGCTCCAAAGTGGCAATCATTCAACACATGTTCAGCCTCCTCATGGGTGAGGCATCACCGGAGAATTGAGTCAATCCCACATCTATACAAGGTATCATTCAGGATGAGATAGTATTTCACATGGTGATGGATACAACGGTGATCATCACAGGATAAATGTGGCTGAAATCATTTTGTTTGGAGATAAATAAGAAAATCTCCATACCAAAGATCAGTAGTGCTAATCAGGAACAGGAATTCATCTAAAAATGAATCACTGGGCTCAGATTCCGTCGAAGCACAGGGAAGATCACACATAAGCTCAGAAAAGACCAAATATTTCTTTGATGTGACTTTGGTAATTCCATATCAAACTCCTAAAGTATGACTATTTAGTGGGAGTACTTGCCCCCGAGCACTTGACGAGTCAGGATGTAATACATCGGGTTCTGGTCTACCAATACATTGGTAGTGCGGAACAGAATGTAGTGACGAAACTTTTGTACATTAATGAACGTGTCCAATGCTAACTTTTCCACACATGAATAGTGAGTTTCAGAATCCATGAGATTCTTACTGGCATAATAAATCACATGCTCTTGACCGTGGATATTTTCCTGCACTAAAACCATAGCGATGGTAGTAGCGGAGGTAGCAATATACAAGAGAAAGTCCTTTGAATAATCCGGGGGATGTATCACTGGTGAATGAGATAGAGCATGCTTAAGATTATCAAAAGCACATTGGTCCTGGTCATCCCAGAAGAATGGAGTGTTCTTCTTGAGGAGACGCATATAACCATGCATTTTCTCTATGAAATTTCACATGAAATGGCGGAGAAAGTTTTCCTTCCCTTGAAAAATTTGGAGTTCAAGGAGATTAGTTGGGGTTGGTAGATCTGAAATGGCAGCAATTTTCAAAGGATCGATTCGGATGCCATCTTTGGATACCACAAAACCTAGAAGACATCCCGTTTCAATGCAAAAAACACATTTATGAGGATTGAGTCGTATATTATAATGATGGCATCTCAGGAATATCTCTCTAAGATGGCCAGGGTGGTCCTCCCATTGCTGTGAATGAGCAGGGAGGTCATCAAGGTACGGTTCAACAATATGTTTAATATCATGAAACGCATAGGACATCACACATTGGAATGTGGCTCTAGCTTTTTTCAAGCCAAAAGGTAACTTCTTATATGCAAAGGTTCCCCATGGTAAAATGAATGTTGTCTTATGCTGATCAGAGGGTAATATCTCAATCTGATTATAGCCAGAGAAGCCATTTATGAATGAAAAGATGACACTTCCAGCACAGTTGTCGATAATTTGATCGATGTGCGGAGTAGGAAAGTTGTCCTTGGGACAAGCTTTATTCAAATCCCTAGAGTCGATACAGAATCTAATGGTGCCCTGCTTTTTATTGACAGGGACAACGTTCGATACCCATTCCATCAAGGGTACAGGATAAATAAACCCAGCTTTGAGAAGTTTCTCAATTTCAACTTTAATAGCTGCAGCCTTTCGAGGATGGACTTGCCTTAGTTTTTGCTTGACAGGTTTAGCCATGGGATAGGTTTTAATCTCATGGAGCACAATGGATGGGTCAATCCCTGGCATATCTTCATAGGACCAGGCAAAAATATCATAGAATTCCTTAAAAAGTGCCTTATAGGCTTCAGATTCATCTGCTGAGCAGTTCTTCCCAACATGAACGTGCTCAATAGTATCAGGCTTGGCTGATATATCAATCGGATTTGTCTAAGTAATGTTGCAAAGGTTTCCTTCAGAATCTATATCTTGCAACAACATAAGACTTTGGGGCACGTTGACCATATCAGTAGGAAACAAGGATGCCAAATCATGGCTAACCGAACTGGTTTTGGGGAGGAACATAGATCTATGATGGTGATCCTCCCAAATCGACTCATCCATATTCATGATATCCATAATGGACTCATTGGAAGGGAAAGACTCAGAGAGATAATCTAGAATAGGAAGAGAAGGCTATAACCAGTACGGTAAATGGCAAGGATTTGAAGCCACTAGATGAAGTTCATCCATGTGATCATTAGAAAAGGTTTGAATGGTGTCATATAGTGTTTCATGTGAACTAAATGAGGTGGACTCAATAACATGTTTACCCTTAGTCTCATAATCAAATGAGGCAATCATATTGACTATCGCGGTATCTATGCTAGGAGGAGTGGATGGAAAAATCCCCATAATGGATAAATCCTTCAACATGCCTACCCCAATCGACTGGTAAGGAGGAGGGGACTGGCCTAACATGGGGATGTTATCGATCATGGAGGTAGTAACATCCGGTGTACATAAGTCAAGCTGTTCAATAGTAACAATTCTCCCTAGATGCAGAAATTGGACTGTTCAGAATACTGTTGAGGCGAAAGCAGTCATGGCATAGAACCAATTTCTTCCTAGTAGGAGGTTGTAATATAAAGGGGAATATACAAATTCTACTTGAATGGAAATGGTTTTTCCCCCCAGCTCGACTGCTAGGGCTGATATGAGACCATGTGTCACGTCCCCGGTTTCGACCCCGTATGCATGATGTATATAATGTAATTAATCGTGGTGAGGAGCTCAAGGTAAAATCCCCACCATCGATTTGGCTATGTATGTTTCGCCAATGGGGATAATTGCTGATGGTATGTTGTGCTATCCGGCACATTTTAATTTGGCATCATGTAAACCCGCACATCAATTAAAATAAACCACAACCAGCTACGGCAGTGCAACGTTGAATGAAAAGGGCATGGTTCCGAAGGATAAGGGGTGGGGGATGTCAAACCTTGGTTATGGGGGAAAAACCCATGTTTTATTACCTTGTTGATTTGCCACCTTTTTGTCTCACCCAACCTTGTCAACCTCTTTAATGCTTCAGAGCTGGTGGTTGAGGAGATATGGCTGAGTGGTTGAGGGCAGTTATTGCCTTTGGGAGTGGGGTGGCAGGGCTGTCAACTCCATACCCACATCCACACTCCACCCACGTTTGCCATTCTTCACCCTCACGCACTCCTCCCTGGTCTGTTCACTCACTCACCACGATTTTGGGTCTGTTGGCTTCTCACGCACAGGCTCTGGGCGATTTTAGTCTCACGCAGACATTTTCTGGGGCTCCACGAGTTGCTGAGGCACCCACGCACTGTAATTCGTGTCCTTGCTGTTGTTTTGTTCATCCACGGGAAAAATCGGAGTTGTTTTCTCCTCACACAGGGCCTCTTCTACTGGAATCCTCACGCAGAAAATTGGGTATGTCTTTCCCGTGCATTTTTCTGTTGGGTGCGAGTTTTTCCTCATGCACAAGATGTTTGGGTCGTTTTTCCCATGCCGTGAGCCATGCTCGCTGTCATGTTTTGGGGCTGCTGTTTCCCTTGTGTTTTGTTGGCTTTGGTGTTCAATTTCGTTTTGAGCCACTGTGGGTTTCCAATTCGTGGGCTGAGTTTCTATGTTTGGGACTGTGCATAGTTGCCATTGTTCTACTTTGAAATTGGGCTATTGTTGTTGTTGTTTCCCTGGTCTGGGGTGTTGTGGTTGAGTTGTTTTGGCCACGTTAGGGCCAAAACCAACTCTGGGTTGTCCATTGGACTTGAGCTGTGCTCCTTCGTGGTTTGGGGCTGCCCCCTGTTGTTTATGACTTCTTCACAGAGCTGTGAAGGGATTGTTTGGCTGCTGGTATGCAGTGGTTGAACCTTGGACTGTGCTGGCTTGGCTTGTCTGTTGAAATCCTGTGAAACCCAGCGGTGTTGGTTTGGCTGTTTTGTGTCCCCTTGGCTATGTGCAAGCCTGCAATTGACCCTTATCCTGAAGGAATCATGCCCAGCTCGGGGGTGGCAGCGCTGCTGAGAGACTGATGAGCACGCTGGCCTATGGTTGGGTGGAACGTTGCAGCGACGTAGCTGGTTGCGGGCGAGTTCTTCATTGATAGATGAGTGCTGCTAGTCTATCTATGCAATTATAACAATTGCATATGGAATTTTGATGAACATGTGATTGCTGGAATGTATGTGTGCTTCTGCTGTATGATCAAAGATAAATGCATCTGTGTATGCTTGTAAGTTTCAATTTCAGCATTTGAATTCTGTTTATGTTCATGGGGCGTTTTGCCCGTTTGTATTTGATGCGTTGGTCACGTCCTCTTCGCCGGGTGAGGGACGGGGACATGACACCATGGGGCTAGAAACCCCATTCCTTCAAAGGCCTTGAGGGTCATAGGTGATGTTAAAAGCTCAGAAGAGCCGAGAGCCTTCCAACAAGACAGATACAAAACTGAGGTTGAAGCTCCTTCATCTAATACCGTTCAAAAAACCTTCTTTCCAACTACTTTCGTAATGATCTAAAAAGCAATTTTATGTGGTAACCTAGAATTATAGTTCTATACATTGAAATGAATCAAGTTAGTATTATCCAGGTCTAAAGCTCCTAATGCTATCAACAAGTTTTTACGTTGTGTAGAGAAACTTTGGAGTACTTCTAAGGTAGACATGGCACAAGGTGTCTGAGTGAGATCTTCAACTACATTATAGAATTGAGCAGCTTAGGCATTAGGGTTAAATATTGCCTTTCGAAGAGTACTCTTAGGTGGATGCAAAATCATGTTGAGAGTAGGATTCTCGATAGATAAGGGAACAATAGACAAGGATTCCAGAGAACTAGCAGAGGGAGCTTTCCCTAAAGATGAATGATCTTATTTTTTATCTACAAGTTCGTCATAATTCTGACTTTGAGTTTGTAGATTCATGGTATCTGAGGACATCATATGAATTTCCTCTGATGAACTAGAGTTACCCTGATTAGACATGTGGTCTATCAGTTGTTGTTGAGAGGGAAAAGGATCCGTAAGTACTGCGGGTGTGGGATTGGACTTTAGAAACTAGGAGATTTCGTCTTGACAAGGACACTCCTTTGAAAAATGTTCACCTTCGCATAGTAGACAGGGATATTTTGCCTTTCTTTTCCCTTTATCGTTATCAGTGTTGGTTGGTAGTGGAGTCTCCTGTTGGTTTCCAGGTTTTTTATTTCTATTTTTACCTTTCTTTTTATTATTACCCAAGGTTTGAGTACTTTGAATAGAGTTGACCTTGGAAGAAACCTTAGGAGTCAAAGGAATAGGGGTGGAAGTTTGGGGTTGCTTGGCAGGTTTTGCTACTGACGGGGACTAGATTGAACCAACAATCTCATCAACAAGTACTTCTACTGGTGGACTGGCGAGATCAGTGCTTGGGTGAGGAGCTTGAGGAATCAAGTCATAAAGAGTTCCATATTGGGAATAGACCAAGTCTAGATACTGGACTTGACTAATATCCTGGTTTTCAGTAACGGCACCACCCATAGCCACATCTCAGGCAATAGGAGGAAACAAGTATTTGGTAAACCAATCAGCTAATAACTGATCCAGAATATGGGCCTTAATAAGCCTTCTCTGCCTTCTCCACTCATGAATATGATCAAATATGTGGGTGGAGGTGTTCTATCGCAGAGAAGTTAAAAGATTAGTGCCTATTTCATAACGAATAGGGAGCTAAAAGTGTGTAAGAAACACAGTTTCCAACGAGCCAAAATCCATAAATGAATGTTGTGGGAGTTCAATGTACCACTTCACGGCTGTACCGATTAAAGTTTGTTGAAAGAGTCATAACCGAATGGAGTCATCTATGAGGTAGTTTGAAGAACACCACAAATGGAAGGTCATAACATGGTTCTTCGGATCGTCTCCCTGCTTCCCATCGAACTTCAGGATATCTGATGGTAACTTTACTAGAATGGGAGGCCACGAGGGATTGTGTTGAATGGGGTCTTTAATCAACTTGGAAAAGTAGGACCATAAGTGGACTGAAAGACAGGTTGTTCTGATGAAGAACTACCGGTAAATCTGCCCGTAGCGGGTTGATTTCTGGGATGAGGACCGCTAGGACCACTAGGGCCTCTAGGAGGAGGACCACTAGGGCCACCGGGACCAATAGGACCACTGGGACCACTAGGAACACTAGGACCACTAGGACCACCAAGAGGCGGACTGCCGGACCCTCTAAAGCCTACGAATCCACTAAGTGGAGGTCCACTAGGACCTCTAGGGCCATAAGGAGGAAATCCACCAGGCCCCCCAGGACCACTAGGACCACTAGGACCATAAGGAGGAAAGTTTCCAAATCCTCCAGGACCATTAGGACCCCATAGGGGGAGTACTTTCATAAGGAGGTCCCTGGAGTCCTCCCACAGTATGTATAGGTATCCCCCCCATAATTGGCATGTAATACCAGTTGGGTTGCCCCATGGCATAAAAGAGTTACTAGGGTAATGAATTCCAACATAAGGCATTCCTATAGGATTAGGTGGATGATGAATATTACCTATAGGTATGTGATAACCATAGCCTCCAGAATATTGAATGGTTATAGGTTGTTCCCCCGAGGGCTGACCTGATCTAGATGGGGGATTAGCCACATTAGTATGGGTGGGAGGGACATAAACTGTAGATGGTTCTATATTAGAGGTATGTCCTTGACTAGGTATAATTCTGGTGTTAGATAATGTAGGTCGTACCGGGGGTTTCCCCCCGGCACTAGAAGGTACAGATAAAATGGGAATTGAAGGTTGAGCCCCAGGTACAGAAGACCTAGGAGGATTAGGAGCAGACATAATATGGGAGGTGGTATTTTGACCTGGGTTGTGGGGTATTATTGGACGATCTATAATCGGTTCAATGGGTCTCATAGAATCGGCCAGTGAATGATATCCTAGAGGAAGATGTGGAACGTGATGGTGTCGGGCCTAATAGGTCATCTATATACTTGTCAATCTCCTGTGCGCGGAGAATGGCAATGCGGTATTGCCTACGTTCTTCTTCATCTTCAGAAGAGTTTAAACGGGTGCCAAATGAGGCAATGGCCTTTCCTACAGGGGTATCCAAAAATGGAGCATTGGTACCAAAATCCGAATGAGTAGTATCATCAACATGACCTTCCATGGGAGAATGGAATGAGGTATTTCCCCGAGAAGGCTTTTGGACCAAGGGAGGTGAGTGTGAAGAATATGGTCCTCCACTTTCTGCAATCACATTATCTCCCACTTGGGAGGTGGTAGCAGCTCCTTGGTCGATAGCTTCCATTGGATTTTCTCCTGAACTAGGAATAAAATCGGGTGGCAAGCCCCATACTCTTCTGGCCTATCTTAACTCATCCATTTTGTATAGTTCCTATCTAACCTAGGGTGTAAAAAACTAGAAAACACACCAAAAAATTTCCCTACACAAGCTATAGGTCAAAAAAAGCACACTTAAAATGATAGGAGGAATTCAAAAAGCTAGGTCTTTCACCAGGATTGTCAAGAAGGTGCCACTCGCGATATACCTCGAGGTTACGTGCATAGTAATCTCCTTGAATGTTGTTTTTGGTGTATGGCTCCAAGAACGATAGCCAAAGGGCTTTTCTCAGATGGATATGGTATACTAGTGGGGTCTCCCGATATACTCAAGGTACGTGGGAGCTCGAATCGGTAGTAGTACTGTCTAATGCATAACCGTACATAAGGGGCCTTCCGATATACAATTGAGTAGATGAAGTAACTTTCTATATACCTTAAGGGTACATGAAAGGCTGTTCGATATACCGATGGTACATGGAAGAACCGTGCGAGTCCCAAAATGTAATGCAAACAAATAACGACAGCTCCTACGCTTAACGACACCCGAACACGTCTCTAACCTATCACTCCAATTGCTACATAAATTTTAACCTATAAATACCATTGATTTTAAAGTGGATGGTTAGGTGAATGCATGATGTTTTGATAGAAAAGTAAAACCATGCAGTATGCTTATGCAAAATATTTCACTTTACCGTTCAATATGCCTACTTACAGGAGGAAAAGAGAGTATTTTATTTTGTTTCAAAACTAAAAATACTTCCAAACAACAGTCTTGAACACAAAATTAAAGAAAAGTAGTATTTTCCAAACTAATTTCTCTTTTCTGAAAGCAATAAGAAGGGGAAGAATCTCTTTTCCTAAAAGAAAAACAAGAAGCACACTACATGGAAATGCACTCTATTTTTTCAATTTCCTCTTAAAACATATCAAAATCTAACTTAAAACTACCATATTTTTTATTTTGATTGAGATAGTTCTAAATGCATAAGAGACGAAATAAAATGAAGATCCTAAAAGCTTGTAAATCCAATCAGAGATTCAATGTCCAACGCTCAATGATGATAACCTAGGCTGAGTCAAAAAATTTCTTTTTTAAAGGAAGGAAAAAGAAGTTCTCTATGCAAACAAGAAATGAAACTAAGATGCTAATTAAATGTTCTTATTTTAGTCTATATAACATAAATGAAAAGAGATCTTACTAACACCCTAAGATTTTCAAAAAACAAGAAATCCTTTCGCAAACACAACCAATCAAGCATAGAAGCAAATGGACAATAAAAAATCCTAATATAGATTTTGAATTTCCCAATCAAACCATTCTTAAACCATAAAATTTCAAGCCACAAGCATCAGATTCTATCACACAAGCCTGACAGTGTAGTACTGAAAGCAAAACAACTCAATTTTTTACAAAAAATGAGGAAAAGGAGGTCTTGGAATGATGCCTACCTGACACTGTGCTTCTCGGGTGTTGATAGAGTGGTTCTATCGCTGCACTGCTTCTCGCCAACGATATAGAGGAGGTTGCACCGTGTGCTACCCACTTTGTTCAGGTGGTGGTACCGCTTCTCGTACACTACATAGGCACGGTTCCCTGTAAGACAAATAGAATGATAAATCAAGTCAGTAAAATACCATATCAGGGTAAAGGCTGATAGATTGAGTATAAAAACATAGAATAAAAGGTCGAAATGATACAGATATGAACAGATCTAGAAGTTTCAAACCCAAATTGACTAAGTCAAATAGCAGATCTGACTGAAGAGAGTTGGAGAAGGAGCCTGTATTTGAACAAGAGTAGAACTAAGGAAGATCAGAACAACTGATACATATATATATTCCCCAGCGGAATCGCCAGATTTGTTAGCTGGAATATTTCACCTCCTATAGACAGTAAGTTGTTCCACTGGTCTAAATGGTTTAGATTCAAAACAAATGAACGAAAAAGGTTGAATACCCTCCATGGACCTCGTAGATACCTGGAATGTGATGCTTCTATAGTAACCCTATGTACCTGCAATCATATTAAACACGCAAACACATCAAAGATGCCATAATATAATCTACTAATCCTTGTTAGTGACTAAGGAATCTAACAATATATACATGTGAAATCAAACAACAATAGTAATCTGGGATGGAAATCAGCTTTGCATTAAGATAAAATGAAGAAGTTTACAACCAATTAAGCCTTAGTGTTGACATGCATCTCCATGAAACCAAACACTCTCATCTCCATAAGCTCCAAATTTTTCTCTCTATGCTCTCCAATGGCTTGGGCCAAGTAATCGATCCAACAACATAACAATACCTTAAAAGTTCTCCCCCTCAACCATGGACATGAGCTTTTATTTATAAGGCTCAATGGATAGGGATGGTTGAGAGATTTGTGGATGAGGTGGCCTATAAGATCCTAGGATGGGGGATCTCGAGCTCAACTGACCCACAATGATAGGGATAAGGGAGGACATGAGGCTCATCATCTAGAATCCTCAAGAATCTTATCTTTTTCCCACTTTACCCATGGTACCGCTTTTCTCCTTCAATGACAGAGTGGTTCAGGTAAGAAATGCTTATAGACTAAGGGCCATAAGTAGTGGCACTGCTTGTGGATAACAAGGGATAGGTGGTGTGAGAAAGGTACTGCTCATGGACAAAGGGGAAAGCATGGTGCTGAGAATTTTTGTGAAAGATTGACAAAATGGTATGAGTTTCCACTCCAAGTGTTGAGATTCAGGGCAAGTAGGTATGTTAAGAGTCTTATCACATGATGGTGACAGGATTTTGGTATAACATATCTTAACTAATTATAACAATCAGTTAGCAATTAGGTGCATTAATGACACTCAGATCACCCCTAGATGGATCCCTGATTGAAGGAGGAAGCCTAGTTAGCTTCCCCGAATGAAGGAGAAGGCCCAGTTAGCCCCGTTGACTGAAGGTAGGCATGGGTGTGCTCATGATGATGTCATAGTGTGCTCATTTTATGCCGATTAAGTCAATAAAACTTAGGATAGTGATTTAACAAGGACAAAATGACCAAATTAAGTGTGCATGTGGGTAAATGTCTCCAACAACCAACACATTAAGTCAATGCCAATATAGGAAACCACCAACCAACCTTCATTGCATTGGATTTAATTTCATATTTTGTTTAAAAATCAACAAAAATATAAACCCTAACATAATGTTTTTTATTAATTGCAACAATATGGACTAGAATGAATCCAGAATATAATCCAAACCTAAATCCCAAAGGAAACCCAAACACAAACAACGAAGATAACAAAAGCATGAATCATGAACCTCCAAACATTGACATGGAAATTGATGCAAATTTGAGAACACTTAGAACTCTTTGACATGAATTGAAAAACACTAGATATTCCACCCAATTGTCACTACCTACTTTGTTAGAGGAAATAATTTCTTCCATTGAATATTCCCAAGGAAAACTAACCAATATCTCAAAGTATAGGGATATAATGTTTGAATACTAAAGGAATGGACTTGGTAAAGAACAAGTTAGAGGAATTAACATCTCCAAACAAAAATTGATGCCTTTTTTTTTGTTGACCCAAGAACTCAATTAAATCCACAAGTGACAAAGAGACACATTTGTATGTATTGGTGCAACTACCAACCATTAATATACTATTGGATGGATAGGTGGTATATGGTATTTTAAAAATGTCCTTACAATAATAGGGAGTTCCATCTATATTTCCCTGGGAAATTATATGTTGAGTTTTTGTTAGGGCAACATGTGAACAACATTGACATTGGTTCATTGGAGGGGGTGGGTTGTTGGTCTATGGAGGATAGAAAGAAATATAGGTGCAACCCAATATTAGGTCCTCATGATATTTCAAGGTGATATCCACCCTCCTCCCTATGTCCAACATCCATCAATAGGGGTGATATTTACCCAAACCAAAATTCCCTATCTATTATGGCTTATCAATTGGTGCAGCACAACAATTTCATAGCCTTATCACACGAGGAGCGAACATTAGGTGACATTAGGGGAGGCGTTGGGACTTAATCCCCTATAGAAGGGTCCAAGCAGGAGAGTTAGCATGGAGATTCATGTTTCCCACATAAATGTTCAAGTTGTGGGTAAACTTATTATGGGGCAATGAAGACCAACATACTTGATAGTTATATGGAGATTCTTAGTATTTTAACCATTTTTTTATTCAATAATTATATATCATTATATTTTATTTTTATATGTCTAATTATATGGTGCTTGTAGTTTCTATGCCCATATATCATGCTTGGGTCACCAGAAGATGCAACAATGTTAGTATCTGATACTAATGTTGTCGCTGCAATGACTTGCTCCATTGTTGTACCACACACTCAGGTATAGTGGAGTGAGTGGTCCATGAATTAAAATGATCCCTTATTTTAATTTTTTTCATATATTTGAATATGCTTCTAGTTTGTGCATAATGTTTTCCTACATTTAATGTTTGTATAGGTTGTTAGACCATATAGTTATGAACCTTGTCCACATGGGGTGGATGCATCACCACATTCTTAGGTATCATGTGTGAAGTTAAATCTTGTTGAAATGTGAATTTTGTTAAATATTATTGAAATGGTTAACTAATTAAAAAAAATGTGAATGCAGGTGGCCTCATTCCCTTATAGGCCAGAAATATCACCATCACATATTCCACCACTTTTGACTTTCCAAACATCATATTTCCTAAGAGGCTCGGTAAGTTTGGACTTTGGATACTTTTCCTAGGATCTTGGGATAGTATTTTCACCTCTTTCCATTTTTACGAGCACACTACCACCCATACTACAATCCATTGGGAATTATTGCCTCCCATGCCCACCTCGTTTTCCATTTCATGCACCTCTTCAGTAGCCACTAGTATTCGCCACCATCTCTACTACTTTGATCTCACCACCTTGTCCCCATGCACCCCCCACCACTATCCCATGATAATAGAATAGGGGATATTGTACAATTAGATGCTCTAGTGGAGAAACACATGCAACCAACTGACCCACCTGTATTGAATCTCTAACATTTCATGAAGTTTTCATGGTGATATCATCCATTGAATAATTATGTATGTATAATGAACGGAATTGATTTTAGGAAATGTTTCTTAAATTTCATGTTTTAACTCTATTTTCCATTGTAGGGTGGAATAGCTGATAGATTGGTGTCGCGAAGGAGGGTAAAACCCTCTTGATTGAGTGTATCTTCTTCAGTGATTTTATTTGGATAAACTTATGAAGTTTCAATTTCTAGAATTGTGGTAACCCATGGTGGAAAATTTCTTATTATTATGTTGTTTCTTTGTCCAATATCCAGAGGGAACAAACACACAAAGATAAAGAGAGGACCCATATTCTAGTTCTCCTAGAAAGATAAATTTTGATTTCAATGAAGCAATTCATAGTGGTGAGGGTGGTAGAGGTCAATGAGTGAACAATGAGTTCCATATTGTATCTAGGGACACCAGACACTAGTATTCCATTTTTAGGCACACAATGCTATTTTGTAAAACATGTACATCTGAGAAAAATATGTGTGTGTGTGTGTACATTTTGTTGCATCAACAACATTAATAATAATCAATCCATCAACAAAAATTAATATTAGGTTTCTAAGTTTCTAGATTAGGTTTCTAGGTTTCTAGGGTAATATTAGTGCTTCTAAGGATATGTTAGGTTTCTAGGGATTCTAGTGTTTATAGTAGAGGTGAATGTTTGATAGAAGATATAATTCAATGATGACATTGCATTTTATATTAGTGATGGGTGAAACTAGGGATTATACAAACTAGATAAGCTATATATGATAGGTTTGGTAGGATAGGTTAGATAGTGGAGTGGTTTACGTTAGAAGATATAGTTGATTTAAGTAGGTTTGTTGGCTTGAGCAAGGTAAGGATAGGTAAATGATTTAGGTAATTATGGACTAGGTTATATTAAGGTCAATAGATGATGAAGCATGCTAGAGATGATGAATAAGAATATTATGGTGTACTTGGATGAAAGAAAAAAACAAATACAAAAAATCCATAACAAAGCTTGCGAAATTTATCAAGTTGTTTAGAAAATGAAAAATTGAAACAATATGTAAACAATGAGCATGGGGATGACGATGATTCTGACAATTAGATGACAAAAAAATGGGGATATTGATGGAAACAATAAGAATTATGGTGTTTATGGAAAAAATGGGCACGAGGATACAGGTGGAGGTGGTATAGAATGGGCATAATGATGATGGTGAAAATTGGCATGGTAATGGTTCAATTCATCATAATGATGATGAATCATAAGATGATCAAATTTCGATAATAATGAGGACGAGGAAATCATGGTAACAATAACAGTGATAATTCAAGACCATAAAGGCCACTTCTCATACTAATGGTATCCATTAATTTCTCATGCTCAGAATAAGGTAGGAAGTATCATACCTTTGATGAGTTCTTCCTTGGAATTGTTTGTAATTGGAGGTTTGTACCAACAACTAAGTATGTATAGTGGTATACAAAATGGCTTGGTTTATAATCTTAAAATAAATACCTTTTTTTCTTTCTTGTTCTTTTATCTTGTGTCAAATATTATCCTTTAATAACCATTGACCCAATCAGAAAATCAATGCCCACAGATTTCGTTAATGATACATTTAGGGTATACTTTCCCTCCAATAAACATGCTAGCCTATAGTTAGTGGTCCATTCATTACCACTGGGGGAAACCACTCCGTTTATGTACTACAAAAAATGAAGTCACAATATGTGATTCCACTAAATATGTGCACCATAATACATTCTTAATAGTTAATAAAAACACATAAAATGTTAACCGAACCAAGTTGTATGATATTTGAGATGTGATCATGATCTAATATGATGCATGATTGGTTCTCTTCTATTTGGGATAGTTCCAAAATTATATGTTGAACTATGGGGATAGATACACTATCCCAAAAATCAACCCATCACATGGACTCATAGGAAAGGAAAATATTTAGCAAGCTGTAAAGGTGAGACTAGCTTGCCGGGAAGCTCACTAGCTCCATCTTCAGGCCTTTCCAAATAGGGTAAGGGTTGTTCAGATTCTATGTTTTGGACTTGAGGGACTTAAATATGTTTTTTAATGGCTCATAATAAAAACAATGGAATTATTTGGATTCATACAAGTCAAAATATGGAAGTTACCGGAAAACCAGTTATTTTCCAATGCAAATCTAGACTAGGTTGAATTAAAATGAGTAAATATCATCCATTTTGAATAATAATGTTATGAATATTAAATATACTGTAAATAATAACATATCAGGACCATGAGGGTAGAAATAATTCTCAGAATATTCACATAGGTCACCTCTCATAGCACAACTCTAAAATTATGACTCCGGAGCTAGGAAACCCAAGAAATTCGATCTCTGAATCTCACAAACTTTAGGAATGACCTGAAGGTGTTCTGAATCTGATATTGAACGGTAAATTAGACATAATTATACATATCATATCATATATACGTTGAAATATCCATTACATAGCTCCAAAATTTCTAGAAGATCATATAACAAAGAGAAGGAGAAAAGAGGAAGGGATGTCATTGATAGGAGGCCTCAAAGCTCTCCAAGATGATATTATAATGGACTGAAAGAGAATTAAACCCATACAAAAAACCTACTTCAATATATTAAATCTTCTCCTTATCTTCAGTAAGACTTGCAATATAATGGGAAGAAGAGGGGAGAAGGGGAACAATGGACTTGGGGCACATCACCCAAGATACCGAGGCTCGCCACTTAGAAATGAAGCTTAAGAATCAATCAATTACAAAACATACATTAACCCAAATCAGTCAATGGGGTTGAATTGTCCTTTAATAGCACCCTGGGTGACCTATTTAGCAAGTGGAGGCCAAAGGTGACCTTTGAGAGCAAGTCAACCACCTAGAATCCCTAACCCTAGCCACATAGGTTCCCTCAGGAAATTTGGAATGTAGGACCATGTGGAACCATTTCCATGTCTGACCCATCCCTCTTATTTAGAAACTACGCCCTCCTTAGTCAAATAATTGTTGCGTTTTTTTATGACAACTTTCTGCTTTTCCTGGATTTTGAGACTGAGTCTCCATAAGGAAACTGTGCTCTCCATTCCCCCAAAAATTTCATGATTTTGTCCTTACAACTTTTATTATTTCTCCAAGAGGCAACTATCCTGCCCCTCTTTGCAAAACTTTCATGCTTTTGTCTCTGGCTTCTTTTCTACTACTTTTAGAAACTTTCCCCTTTTCCTCTTTGATTGCTTTTGTCATAGAGTTTCCTCCTTTTAACCTTGGAAAGTTGAATTTCCCAATGCACCCCCTAATGTGGAAAGATTATTTCAACCTCATTAATTTCCATATTTAATAATAATGAAGAATAAAAATTACATACATGCCTCAATAATAATTATTAACAAAATTTCCCTAGGAAGAATAATTAATTATCTATTTGAACCCCTAGGAGTTTCAACATGGTCAACACTTTTAATGATCAAATTCAGTGGACATGAAAACAATCCCCTCCCAAATATGCTTGTCCTCAAGCAGAAGCAAAGCAGGGTGCTGCAAGATCTGCTCATCCTCCCAAGTAGCATCTTCACTAGGTAATCCTTTCCAGAGTATCAAACATTCCTTGATTGTTATGTTCCTTAATTTCCTTTATCCACCCATCAACACTTTCTCTAGTACTAAGACCAAAAGGCCTTCATCATCTAGAGGTGGAAGCTCTTTAGAAGCTACTATCTAATGTGCAATTTCTTTCTTCATAAAATACACATAAAAACATTAAGGATTTTCTTGTTTTCTGGAAAATCCAATTCATAGGCCACTTCACCAACCTTTCTGATAATCTTGTAGGGTCCATAAAACCTTGGCTGAAGTTTTTCATCCCCTTTCTTCTTTAAGGAAGTCTGTCTGTAACGTTGCAGCCTTATGCACACTAAGTATTCTACTTGGAAAACTATGTCTATTCTATGCTTATCTGCATACATCTTTTGCTGGTTCTGAGCCATCTGCAGATTGTATTTCACTTCTCTTAAGATGTCTTGGTTTTCCTACAACCAGTCTTTAGCTTTTTGTGCCCTACAAGCTCCAAACATTAAGTCTGCAAAATTTGGAGCTTCATTCCCATACAATTCCAAAAAATGTGTCATTATGATAGAAAGATGAAATGTGGTGTTGTAACAGAACCCACCCAGGTGGAGACAAGTTTCCCAAGCTCCTTGCTATCCCATAACATAGTTACAGAGGTACCCTTCAATCCAATGTATCACACTTTCAGTTTTCCCATCTTTTTGGGGGTGATATATTGTGCTCATGTTCAGATTTGTTCCAAACAGACCAAACAATGCCTTCCTAAAAGCACTAGTGAAATTACTATCTATGTCAGTGATTATAATTCTGGGAAGTCCATTCATCCTAAAAATGTCCTTGAAGAATAGAGAAACAACCGCACTAGAAGAAATAATGGATGTTACTGCAAAAAAGTGTGCATATGTTATCAATATGTCCACCACCACATGAATACTGTCTTTCCCCTGTGACTTTGGAAGTCCCATGATAAATTCCATGGATATACTTTCCCATTTTTGTTTTGGAATAGGAAGAGGCTATAGGATTCCAACAGGGCGTGTGTGCTCCACTTTGTTCTTTTGACATGCAGAACATTCCTTCACATACATGAGAAAATCATCATTAAGGACCTTCCAAGTAAATCTCTCCCGTACCTTCCGATAAGTCTTCAAAAAACCAAGGTGACCAGCCACTGGTTCATTATGTGCAGCGTCTAAAATATTCCTCTTTAGTGCAAATCCAGGCACTAAGAAAATTCTATTTTTGTAGTATATGAGGTCATCATGGAATTTGTACTCTTCATTTTAGTTTACACCATCCAAGACTTCACAAGGAAACTGACCTTTATAATATTCAATAGCCAATTGAATCTTCCATTCATTAAACATTTGTAGCAAAGAGAATGTGGGGTTATGGGAGAGTGCATCATCCACAACATTCATTTTTCCCTTTTTATACTCAATTTCAAAATCATAAGACTGAACTTTGCTCACCCATTTTTATTTCCTTTCATTGAGTTTCTTTTGGGTCAGGAAGTGTCTAAGAATGTTGTGATCAGTCTTCATAATGAATTTACCTCCCACCAGGTACTGTCTAAATTTGGCCAATCTATGCATGATGGCCAGCATCTCCTTATGATATATGGAATACATCCTTTCATGTGGCTGCAATTTTATTCTCTCAAATGAAATAGGATGCCTATATTGCATTAGGATAGATCCAATGCCTACACCAGAAGCATCACATTCCAGCACAAAAGATTTGGAAAAATAAAGAAAAGAAAGTACTGGACAACTGCTCATTATCTCTTTCATTTTCTGGAAAGATTTTTCATCTGCCTCACCCCAAATAAATGCACCCTTCTTAGTCAAATCTGTCAAGGGTGTAGTGTATCGAGAGTATCCTTTGACAAATTTGCAGTAGTTGTTACAAAGGACAATGAAGACTCTCAGTTCAAAGAGGTTCCTTGGGCTAGCCCATTCCAATATGGCCTTTATTTTTTTTGGATCTACCTTGACCCCTTCTTAGTAGATCACATGGCCAAGATACAACAGTTTTTTCATGACAAACTCACACTTAGACATCTTGGAAAAAAATGATAGATCTATAAGCATAGTGAGTACCTCCTCCAAGTGGTGCAAGTGCTCCTCCCATGCCATACTATAAATTAGAATATCATCAAAAAACACAAGGACATACTTACGGAGATATTTGTTGAACACCTTGTTCATGCATGATTGAAAGGTTGCTACAGAATTTGTCAAGACAAATGACATGACCATAAAATAAAACTGGCCAAAGTGACAACGGAAGGATGTCTTTTGTATGTCTTCCTCCCTCATTTTGATTTGATGGTACCCTGATCGGGGTTCTATTTTGGAGAAAAATTTGGCTCCATGCAAATCATCCATTAGCTCATCAATTTGGGGAATTGGGTACCTTTTCTTTATTTTATTCTTCTTCAAAGCTCGATAATATATGCACATCATGAATGTCCCATCCTTCTTCTTCATCGAAACCACTGAAGAAGCAAAAGGACTGGAACTTGGTCTGATGAGACCCAACTCAAGGAGATCCTTGATTTCATCCTTGAATCTCTTTGGATGCTTATAGGGATGGATTTTTATTGGAAGTGTACTAGCTTCCAACTCAATCCTATGTTCAATGCCACGGGCAGGTGGCCTACCATGTGGAAGGTCTTCAAAAACCCTCTTATGCTTGTGCAATAACTTTTTTATATCTTTGTGTCAGGAGGAAACTTTGGCAACAGTTCCCACAATGGTAATTTGGTATTAAACATCCCATTCAATGTCCCCATACCTCATAATAGATCTCATACTTTTGGTAGAAATTACTTGGATGGGATAAGTATTCATGCCTTTGAATACCACTGGTTTTCCTTCAACATCCTTAAAAATTATTTGTGGTATCTAGTAGTTCACAGAGTTCTCTCTAGTAGAGTACAACCAATGTACTCCTAACACCATGTTGGTGTCTGCCACATTGACAACATAAAATTTTTCTTTCACAATATAGTCATCGATGTTTACTTGCAAATTTGGGATCCATCGGTTACACTCCATGGTATGGTTACCATGAAGGACCAAATTGAATCCTTCAAAGGGATCAGTAGGTAGTTTTCTCCTCTCCAGTAGGGTTGAATCAATAAAATTATGGGTGGCACCCCCATCAACAAGTACTGTGATTTTATGTCCTTGCAATACTCCTTTCAGCCTTAAAGTATGGAAGCGGGGTACTCCACTGAGTACTGCAAATTTGTTGTCGGTTTGATTGGGCTGCTCCTCTTCTTCCGTTGTTTCATACTCCCCATCAACCATCTCAGATTATTCTACCACCTCTTCATCACTTTCAAAAAATAATTCAATATAGTGTGCTTTTCCCTTCACACATTTGTGACCGGGAGCCCATGGTTCTTGGAAGGAAAAACACAACTTCTTCCTCCTCAATTCATGTCAATCCTTATAGGAGTAATCTCTCTTAGCAGGGGAAGGAAAGTTTCTCACATGAGGTATTTGATTCTAAAATTTATGAGGCATAGGAGGTCTAGGAGGATACTTGGTCCTTGGAATTGCATCCTGCAAGTCTCTTGTTTTTCTCACCGCTTCCTACGAAGTGGTGGGTCAGTAAGCCTTCACCAACCCCTTCAATGGTTCAGCCAGTCCTTATATAAACAAAAGGATCGACCTTGATTCTGATATTCCAGTGACCATTAAAACCACCTTTTGTAAATTTGATATCTATGCTTCTAAATTTCCAACTTGTCTTATGTGTTCCAAATATCAGAAAGAGATATCAGGATCTCTCCGGTCAAATATTTCTGTTAAATTTATGGTGAACTCCTCATAGATAACTACTTGATCATGGCCTAATGTTTTCATGCCATGAAACCACAATTCAATGGCCTCCCCATAAATATGTAGGGATACCAACTTGATGTAATCCCTTTCTTCCATAGGATTCAGACTAAAATATGTATCCATTTTCGGAATCCAAGAGCTCATCAAGAAATTCGAAGTACCATTAAAATATGGAAAAGTGATTTTCCCAATGACATTATTTCATTCATAATTTTGATATGGATGCCTTCCAGCTCCTCTTGGCTTCCCCTTAAATTGAGTCTCATAGAAATATTTGAATGACAGAGCCCTTTTGCATTCTTTACTCAATGACTGACACACAAAAAATTCATCCTCCCATGTAGCAATAGTTTCAGCCTGTGCTTCATGGTATTCCTTTGGGGTCTCTACAAATTTGGGCATATTAGGCCAAGGATGCAACTTAGGTTCATATCTATACTCTAGGGGCCTATTATGAAGCTTAGTCTTGGAGAAAATAGAGCCACCCATGACCTTTATTTCTTCACATTGGGAACCAATGCTGCTCCCTTCTCCATATTTCACTCCCAAATGTTTAGCTAGGAATTCTCTAGTCTTTTGACCAGATAGTATGATGTTAGTTTAAATGTATTATGTTAATTTTTTAATGGTTATATAATATCTTATAACATTTAGCATCATAACCGCATAACCATAAGAAAAATATCACTGAAATATAGACACACATAACTAGACAAAAGAACACCGAGATTTATCCTGGGAAACCCTCATGGTGAAGAAAACCCAGTAAAAATTCCTCTCTATAAGATGTATAAAAATAAAAAGACAAGACCTCAGATAGGTGCGCCTCCCTTCAACATCTCTCTCTCTCTCTCTCTCTCTCTCTCTCTCTCTCTCTCTCTCTCTCTCTCTCTCTCTCTCTCTCTCCTATGCACTGTGCACAAGTGAGTGTGTGTTCAAATGAGGAACACGTCTCCTTTATTTATACTCTTTTTGTCACTTGACATTTAACCTAACAAGTTGGCCCCACTTTACTAAGTGGGCCGAATTCACTTAGGAAGACTCAATACAATATTATATTATATTAATTAGGGTACTTTTTCCTCGACTTACAATGGAGGCTTTACCTCATGACTCTATGATGATGAAATACAATAGTAACACCCCTTCGTAGGAACAATAACATCTCCCTTGGGTTACATCAGTAAAATACATTTAGAATATCATTTGAAGTTACAATATTCAACACCCCCCCTTAACGAGAAGGTTATTCTACTGATAACATCATCATAGACTATAGGATACCAAAGATATAATATCTGCAACATCATTGAGGCTATACATCTATACGTCACATGAATTTTTAACAATCAATAATTGGAACAGTTGCTCTTCATATTATGCATCACATGATCACTTGATCCTTTTACAACAATGCTTCAATATTTTGATCCTTCATAGCAGCACTTCAATCTTCTGATCCTTTGTAGTAGTAATTCGATCTTCTGATCCTTTGCAGCAACACTTCGATCTTTTGATCCTTTGCAAAAGCACCTTGATCTTCTGATCCATTGTAGTACTTTGATCCTTTGCAGGAGCACTTCGATCTTCTCGATCTTTTGCAGCAGCATTTTGATCTTCTCGATCCTTTGCAACAACACTTTGATCTTTATCAATCCTTTGCAGCAACACTTCTATCTTTATCGATCCTTTGTAGCTGCAATTTGATATTTCTCGATCCTTTGTAGTATCACTTCGATCTTTCTCGATCCTTTGCAGTAGCAGTTTGATCTTCTACAACAACCTTCTGATATTCTCGATCCCTTGTAGTAGCACTTCGATCTTTTCGATCCTTTTGCAGTAGAACTTTGATCCTTTCGATCCTTTGTAGCATCACTTTGATCTTTCTTGATACTTTGCAGGTGCACTTCGATATACTTGACCCTTCACTGCTATACTTCGATCTACTTCATCCTTCATCACCACACTACCTACAGTACACATGATCTATTTGCGGGATGATCAATCCTGATCACTTTAGGACATAAGTCCAAGGACATTGCAATCCTCCATTATCATGATCGATGAAATCGATCAGCTTAATTGTCTGCAACTAAATTTAGATCTCGATCGCACCTAGTGATGGCCCTATTTCCTATGACGACCAATCGTAGACCATCCATACCACATAGCTTAGGACCACTCACAAGTGAGTGTTATACTACACTATCTACAATTATGTGTAGGCATACTCTTCCAAGTAAGATAATTGTCTACAGAGAAGATATCGAACACATACATAATGTCGACCCATCGTAGAACATCCATACCACACAGGTTAGGACCACTCCCAAGTGAGTGTTATACTGTGGCGTCCATGAGGACTCATTATAGAGCATCCATACCACACAGGTTAGGACCACTCCCAAGTGAGTGTTGTTCTATGCTATCTACATATGAATGTAGACATACTATCTGTTCGTGTCAGAAATTGTTACTAAGGCTAGGGTAACAAGCCAACACAATCTCAAGAGAAAAACTCAATTCAAACTAGGGTTTAGGGTTTTGTTTATGTGTTTTTGGTTGTAAGCTTCAAGATCATACAGGGAATACATTCAGAGTAAAAGAAACAACTAAATCATAGACATAAACTAATAAAGATGCCCAAATATATCACAAAAATCCAACAAAGAGACTATGCTGTGGTTCATACATTAAAAGATAAGCATTACCAGAAAAAGACATCAACTAGCAATGAAATTACCATTTAAGAAGCAAAACATGCTCAATAACAAAGCCAACATAGACAAACTGAAGGGGAAAGATTCATATATCACATTATTTCATCAGAAAATGTATATAAGAGTTACAGTACCTATCCCTGAACAAGTCTGAAAGTATAAGCAGCTAGCAGACCTCCTGATGCTCCCAAAATCCAGAACCCTAACAATGTCTTTCTATCTCATCTAAATAGGAAATTTCTTCCAAAATCAGTTAGGTTTTACCCTCTAACTACCTCTATCGAGTCACTAAGTAGGTAAAGTAAAAAGTGACTTTTACAAAATTACAAATGCTTAACAAAAAGATAATGTTTATCTAAAATAACCACTAACTAATAACTGCTTCATATCTCCATCGCTGCCTCAATAAGGAGGTCAATGCCATCTAGCCTTTGAGGTTGTCTTTTGGTCTTCTTTTTCTCCTGCTCCAGCTTGATCACCTTTTGAGTGAGCTTTATGTTCTCTTGCTGCAGATTCTTTATTGTGCCTTCTAATTCTGAACAGTGTTTGTCAGTCATCCTTTTTCTTTTAAGAACCTCCTTAGATACCTCTGCTAGTTCTTGGAAATGACCTTTAACATCCAGCAATTCTTCTACAAGCCCTTGATGAACTTTGAATAATCCATCATTAGTTTCTTGCAGGTGTTTCATGTGTTTCCTATATTTCTGAATACTTTCCTGTACATCCTCTTCATTAAAATTTGGGATCTCTGATATACTTTCTTCATTCATTAAAAAGTCTGTGTAATCTGCAGAATCACCAGGACCCTCCAAAATGCCTGCTTCTCTGAGTATCTGTTCATCTTCATCCTCCCAATCGTGACTTTCAAAAGGAATGATTCTAGCTTCTTCATCTTGTAGCTGTTTTGAAAGTTTATTCCTTATCTGCAGCACTATTTCAGATAAATTAATCTTGGACTGTTGAATCTCTCTTGCTAATTGTAATCTTTTTGTGTTTGCAGGTTGAGGAAAAGAAGAAGGCTTGGCAATTGACTTTCCCTTGCCTCTGCTGCCCTGTTTAACAATTTCTGTTTCTTCATTAGAAGAAGAATCAATCACAACAACTTCTTGTCTAGCATTCAACTTGGGATTAAGTAATTTTTTCATGTTCCATCTCAACTTATTAGTTAGCCTAGTTTTAGGCCTTCTGTATGAAGCTACATTCTTCCTTTTCTTTTTCTTAGATTTGGCTGATTTTACCCTTGAGGTAGGAAAGTCTCCACATGCTTCTGTACTTGCCTCTGTCTCAACAATCTGCTGTTCATCCTCCAATAAATAACCTTCATCTTCAGATAATATGGTAAGAGGGATCCTTTGTTTAGTTTGTAATTCCTCTTTAGGATTAGCAGCTCTCTCTTTATCCATAGTCCTAGCTTGCTCAAAATGTGCTACTGGTGGTAATTTCAGACAAGGCTGCACTTCTTCACCTGCAAACAATGAGTACTTGTTTCTCATGGAATCTGAAGCCACTTTGAACTGACTGCCAGTCTTTACCTGTCCTGCTACCTGCTCTGTCACCTTCTTGGCTTTAACCTCATCTTTACTTGTAGATTTGACTGAGTGACCTAAGTTTTTGATCATTACCTTCCCCTTATCAGTATGCCTCTTAGGCTGCTGATCTTCTTTTTGAGGATGAACATCTGACCAAAACAAAAAGAAATCCCAAGTCCTTCCCTCATGCTGCAACACTGTGGTGATGATCAGTTTGATGAGACCATGGTGAAAAAGTGGCTGGGAGGTGTGATCATCATGTTGCTTTATCTTGCTTGACATCTTCTGCAGGCTTTTTAAGAAAAAGAAGGGCAGGTTCATTTTAGAAACTCCTACTAT
>LPNX010598118.1:495571-511363 GCA_001517045.1 Pseudotsuga menziesii
CTAACATATCCCATACCTCATTCCTGTAGATCTTCAACAAACCCTGCTTTACTTGATATTTGTTCTTCACCTGTTGAACAACTAATTCGGAGTAGCCAAATACAACAATTTGTTGAATGCTTAAGTCTTTTGCAGCCTTCAATCCCAGTAGCAGAGCTTAATACTTAGCAGTATTGTTAGTAGTAACAAATTCCAATTTATACATGAGTTTCACTGTCTCCCCTCCAGGAGAAATGAGCAAAACTCCAGCTCCAGCACCCTCTTTGCAAGAGAATCCATCAAAATACAGCTCCCATAATGCATCTTCTTCTTCTCTGCTGTGTTTTGTGGGTGGATATTTTTCCACTTGTAATAAACCACCTGAATTGTCTTCATCAGAAAAATTTAACATGCAAGTACCAAGATCTTTATCAACAGAGTACAATGGATGATTAGTGGGGTTTTTATCATCTGTGGCAATGTAGGCAAACTGTAGTTCTCTGTAAAGTCTCATATTTTCTCCACCAAAAACAGGAATGGTGGCATAAGAGAGATCCATATGCAATGTTCCTCCTACCTTCTTTGCCCAGGATCTTGAAAGAAGCATACCAAACTTGGGTGTGATGTCTGCTACAACAACATCCATTATGACACTCTTCATGGGCAGCTGAGTAAGGTTAACAGCCATGTATTTAATTACCCCTAGACACTTGACAGCTCGGGAGTCAAAGGAATATAAGTCATGGTAAGGTTTGGTGATACTGAGACCAAGGGATTCCATCACAGCTTTGGGAATTAAGTTATGGGATGCTCCAGAGTCTAATAGGCAATTGTGGATCATTTGATCATGGACAGTTAAGGTAACATAGAAGGGAGGAGAAGCTCCAGCTTCATTTTCTGTTTTCTCAGCTAGGGCAGATCCAATAAATATTTTTGGGCTTTCTTCTTGCAAATTTACAGTATCAGAAACAGGCTGACCACTAGCAGCAGGCTGACCACTAGCAGAATTCATAACCTTTAAAACTGTTTGTTTATAAAATGGATTCTTTATAAGTTCAGTCAATGGAACAGGAATTTTCAATTTTCCTAATTCAGTTTCCAAATTGGAATTCTGAGCTGACCTGTTTACCTCTTCAATTTTAGCATTCTTCTTGGAATTTTCTGCAGGCTGCTTCTTCTCTGTGACAGGATCAGCAACTTGTTTATCAGGAACATTTGTAGCTGGAACATTTGCAGCAGGTACAGCAGCTTTATTCTTGGGAGCTTGGACTACTTGTTTCGGACCAGATCTGAGATTAATGGTATTTTTAATTCCATTCTGATTAGCATCAGCATTTATAGCAGTTTTCTCCAACTCTAAATCATCTTCAACTTCATACAAATCAGCATCATAGTATTCAGAATTTAGGAAATATTCTTCAGTAACAAAACCTGTGGATAAACCATCTCCAAACTGATTCATGTCTTGGTCAGTTTCAGTCTCCTCAAAGAGGATCTATTCATCAACCTCTTCTTCATCAGCTAAATTATTCTGAAAAGGTGGGGGCACTTTTTGCTGTTCATTCTCTCTCCTTTCCTGCTGAATGTCGTTATTTCTTCGCTCCCTTGGCATGAATCTAGGAGCAAACTGCCTCCTGAACTGATTTGGATTATTTGGATTTCTCTGAGCTTCTGGGGAAGCTTTAGCAGAATTCTTTTCAAGTTCTAATTTGTTCAGCTTGGTAGTGAGAACCTTCACAAGTTTAGCCATTTCATCTATTTTGGCTTCAGCAGACTGAGGTGCAGCACTTGTTGAAACAGCCTCCTTCTTTCCTTTTCTTTCATATAACTGTTGAGGTGTTTCTTTTTTAAGTTTATTTGAAGCCAGTAAGTTTGACTCCACCTCCAATGCTGCATCTTGCATGTTCAACAAAGAGACAACTCTTCTTTCTCTGAGTAATAATGAGAATTCATGGTCAAATGAATTTGCATAAGTCAGTTTGGCTGATGTTTTTGTAGGTTTGATCTCTGTTGGAATCCTACTATACATCTTATTAAATCTTTTTGAGAAATCAGCAACAGTTTCATCCTTCTTTCTTCTAAGAGCACCAAACTCAGTGATATAATAAGTGTGGTCCTTGGTGTCTCCCCACTGCCTCAGGAAAAGGTCACGGAGTTCTTCAATGATTGTAATGGAGTTGGCAGGCAACTCTCTGAACCATTTTCTGACATCCCCATCTAAGCTCTGCACAAATACTCTCATCCATACATCTTTAATTTCAATGTTCTGATTATCTGCATAACTCAGGAAAGCCTCCCAATGTTCTTCTGTAGTTGTTTCACCTTGTCCATTGAATCTAGGCATATATTTCTGATAATCATGAATAGGCAAGGCATGTAAAGGATGGGGTAATGCTAATGGTGCATACCTAGCAGCTATCATTTTTTCCATCATATCCATGGGTGGATTTTGGCCTGCCATTGTGGACTGAGGTTTAGATTGAGGTTTTGAAGAGGAAGAAACTTGACTGGTACTTGCTTGGAATGGATTTTTTCCTATTTTCAGCTGAAAGAGTGGGATTTTTCCAGGAGAAGTAGTCTTAGCTTTCAAAAAGGTTTCTGGATTGGTAAAAACTTGAAAAGTATTTTTAGGTATGGTAGGTTTTAACCAAGGTGAGTTTTCAGCTGGGTCTAATGAATCACCCAACTGGTGAGGATCACAAGAAGCTGGAAAAGATTGGGACCTTCTGAGCTTTCTTGCTGTTTTTATAATCTTTTCAGGGTCTGTCACACCCCGTAGCAAGGGAGATGTAGGTCTGCTCTTGGCTCCAATACTTCTAGAAGCGAGTGTGTCCAAATTTGGTGAAAATAGCCTTCAAAAGATGCTGGTTTAAGTCCACCTCTTAAACCAGGAAAATGATAAGTATCCCAGGGAATATTTTCTTCAGCTTCGTCCCCGGCAACGGCACCAAAGATGTTCGTGTCAGAAATTGTTACTAAGGTTAGGGTAACAAGCCAACACAATCTCAAGAGAAAAACTCAATTCAAACTAGGGTTTAGGGTTTTGTTTATGTGTTTTTGGTTGTAAGCTTCAAGATCATACAGGGAATACATTCAGAGTAAAAGCAACAACTAAATCATAGACATAAAATGATAAAGATGCCCAAATATATCACAAAAATCCAACAAAGAGACTATGCTGTGGTTCATACATTAAAAGATAAGCATTACCAGAAAAAGACATCAACTAGCAATGAAATTACCATTTAAGAAGCAAAACATGCTTAATAACAAAGCCAACATAGACAAACTGAAGGGGAAAGAGTCATATATCATATTATTTCATCAGAAAATGTATATAAGAGTTACAGTACCTATCCCTGAACAAGTCTGAAAGTATAAGCAGCTAGCAGACCTCCTGATGCTCCCAAAATCCAGAACCCTAACAATGTCTTGCTATCTCATCTAAATAGGAAATTTCTTCCAAAATCAGTTAGGTTTTACCCTCTAACTACCTCTATCGAGTCACTAAGTAGGTAAAGTAAAAAGTGACTTTTACAAAATTACAAATGCTAAAAATAGCAAATGCTTAACAAAAATATAATGTTTATCTAAAATAACCACTAACTAATAACTGCTTCATATCTCCTTCACTGCCTCAATAAGGAGGTCAATGCCATATAGCCTTTGAGGTTGTCTTTTGGTCTTCTTTTTCTCCTGCTCCAGCTTGATCACCTTTTGAGTGAGCTTTCTGTTCTCTTGCTGCAGATTCTTTATTGTGCCTTCTAATTCTGAATAGTGTTTGTCAGTAATCCTTTTTCTTTTAGGAACCTCCTTATATACCTCTGCTAGTTCTTGGAAATGACCTTTAACATCCAGCAATTCTTCTACAAGCCCTTGATGAACTTTGAATAATCCATCATTAGTTTCTTGCAGGTGTTTCATGTGTTTCCTATATTTCTGAATACTTTCCTGTACATCCTCTTCATTAAAATTTGGGATCTCTCATATACTTTCTTCTTTCCTTAAAAAGTCTGTGTAATCTGCAGAATCACCAGGACCCTCCAAAATGCCTGCTTCTTTGAGTATCTGTTCATCTTCATCCTCCCAATCGTGACTTTCAAAAGGACAGATTCTAGCTTCTTCATCTTGCAGCTGTTTTGAAAGTTTATTCCTTATCTGCAGCACTATTTCAGATAAATTAATCTTGGACTGTTGAATCTCTCTTGCTAACTGTAATCTTTTCGTGTTTGTAGGTTGAGGAAAAGAAGAAGGCTTGGCAATTGACTTTCCCTTGCCTCTGCTGCCCTATTTAACAATTTTTGTTTCTTCATTAGAAGAAGAATCAATCACAACAGCTTCTTGTCTAGCATTCAACTTGGGATTAAGTAATTTTTTCATGTTCCATCTCAACTTATTAGTTAGCCTAGTTTTAGGCCTTCTGTATGAAGCTACATTCTTCCTTTTCTTTTTCTTAGATTTGGCGGATTTTACCCTTGAGGTAGGAAAGTCTCCACATGCTTTTGTACTTGGCTCTGTCTCAACAATCTGCTGTTCATCCTCCAATAAATAACCTTCATCTTCAGATAATATGGTAAGAGGGATCCTTTGTTTAGTTTGTACTTCCTCTTCAGGAGTAGCAGCTCTCTCTTTATCCATAGTCCTAACTTGCTCAAAATGTGCTACTGGTGGTAATTTCAGACAAGGCTGCACTTCTTCACTTGCAAACAATGAGTACTTGTTTCTCATGGAATCTGAAGCCACTTTGAACTGACTGTCAGTCTTTACCTGTCCTGCTACCTACTCTGTCACCTTCTTGGCTTTAACCTCATCTTTACTTGTAGATTTGACTGAGTGACCTAACTTTTTGATCATTACCTTCCCCTTATCAGTATGCCTCTTAGGCTGCTGATCTTCTTTTTGAGGATGAACATCTGACCAAAACAAAAGGAAATCCCAAGTCCTTCCCTCATGCTGCAACACTGTGGTGATGATCAGTTTGATGAGACCATGGTGAAAAAGTGACTGGGAGGTGTGATCATCATGTTGCTTTATCTTGCTTGACATATTCTGCAGGCTTTTTAAGAAAAAGAAGGGCAGGTTCATTTTAGAAACTCCTACTATGTGCTGCAAGAACCTGAAATGATATTTAAAGACAAATGAATATCTGCCTTCACAGGTCACATAACTTTGAAGTATCCTTATGGGCTCAATCCACTCCTTCCTGAAATTTTGAATGAGGATACCCTTGCTCCAGTCAGGAGTCACATTAGGCAATAGGTATCTTTGGGGTTCAAACTCAAAAGGCAATTTTTTAAACCAATGCTCCCCCTCATTGCTGATCTCAGTAGCTTCTGCTATTAAGTCCACAGTCAATTTGAATTTCGAAGCATCCATCATAATCATATCATCTTTGGGTCCCTTAGCAAACTTGCAGGACACCTGAGCATTGAAACCATCTATCTTCTTGAAAAACTTCAACCAACCTGCCTGCTGAAACAGTTCTGCACAGTCAGGAAGCTTCTGAATCTAGGTTAGGTCTGTGGGCTCAGCCCTGTTGACCTTACCACTTTTGCCACTTTTCCCCATATTCTTCTTTCAGAAAATAGAACCAGTCTGGCTTTAGGTTTCAGAAATGTTTTGTAAACTGGCTTCTTGTGCTTTGGGCTCCTTCACAATCTGCTATACACCCCTGGACAGGCCTTCAAGTTCAATGTTCCCTTATCTCAACCATACAACTAACTCTGTGGATAGATAACTATGAGACAAGATCAATCATAAATGAAAACTGTCATAAGAACAATATAGCACTGCTTAATTTCAAAATGCACCATCAAGCATAATGTCGAACTGTTTCAGAATATTAGCCACTCAAACTCCTCGTTTTAGGGTTAAGGACACAAGCAGTATGATATGTCTTCAGACATAAACTCCTTCCTTATTACAAACTGATTCAAATCATAGAATACAGAACTTTGATCAAATTCAGTGTCCAGGTTGTTTAATGAGATTGAAAACTGTCAATGGATGAAGTTGTTCTATATTCAATATTTTCTCCTCCTTCAGTACAACTGATTCAAATCACTCAAAACAGCACTGCAATGTCCAGACTATTCAGTGTAATGGAAAAATGTCAGTGAATATGGCTGTTTTATATCAGTATTTCACTTTAATCTCTGTGTATCAACCAGTCTAGATTTTCAAACCCTAAAACTCACACTGCTTCAGATTTGCGAGCATAACCTCAACCATAGGCTCATTAGACCAACTGGAGACTGATAGCATGAGAGGAGAGAACAAAAACACCTCTGTCTGCAATATATTCTCCCTAACCAAAAAACTTCCATTCAAAACTGTATATGAAAGCCAACATGTTCTCCAAGCAATTGAACATGGTTCTCCCAGCAAGTGATTTCACAAATCATAACAATTTCAACAGCTTTCAAACCACTTGAACAAACCAACAAAACACCTTCTGTGAAAAACATGTGCATAACAAATCAATCTATGAGTCCTCTCAATGCTATTTTCTGTAGATTCTGGTTTACACTGGCATTAGGTCATGAGAAGAATCCATTCAATTAACTCATTGTAACCAATATGCATCACTGTCAGAGCTTTCAAATGTATTGGAGAGCAAATGATAAACAATCTTCGTTTAAACTGTCATTAAAATTTCCCAGGCTGTAAACTTTAAGCTTAAGAATTCTTTGCTGCTCTGTTCATGCAAATTCCTCATAATAGCTTCAGATAGCTATTTCTGTGGTGAAGAGTTTATTTTATAACCTATTCTATCATCTCCAGCAACCAATTTCTCCAGATAATCGTGCAGGAAGAAAAACCCAATTTTTTTAGTTTTAGGGGTTCGTATCAAAGTGCCTACCAATTTCTCAACTGTCGTGGCTTAAAGCTTCGTTTTGGAGTATCAACAGTCTCTTCTTATGAGAACAGGTGTCTTCATATCATCTCCTTAACTGCAGGTGCGTGAATTAAGAAGCCCTAATTTCTTGTTGGCGTTAAAAACACTGTCTTCTCTTCACAGGAACACAATCCACCTCTTTAGCGTTTTGATATGGATTATGAGCACTCCTCTCCGATAATAATGCGTATAGAAAGAGAATTTTGCAAGCTTTAGCCGAGATTTGTGACTTTGTCCAACTGATTTCGCATAATATGCAATGATGAACCTGCTCTGCTTCGTGACTGATAACCAACTAAAATCATGTCTAAACTGCAGTAAACACGTGTTAAAACACTCACACAATACGATCAGTCACTTCCAGATGAGAATCATGATGAAAATCTGTATAAAAATCGGAAAAACAAAGGGCCGCGATATTCTTGTAGCGCGCCCTTTGTTAAATTTTCATCCAGCGCTACAAGAATAGTTGCTAGGCCAAATTTTCGCTGTTTTGCAATTTTCAGCTAATTTGTCGGAGGTTTTAAAAGTTGCTTGGTTTAAGAAACAAGTCTAACTGCTCTCTAAATACATTAATGAATCCATTTTTAATAATATGACCCTTTTTAACCCCTTTTGAAATATAAAAGACCAGCAAAATCAAATAAAACTTATAAAGAGTGGACTCAAAAACTATGCAATCATCCATATAGCTCCTGAAGGGGACTAAAATTAAAACTTAAAACCCAAAACCTTCACTGAGATAGATTGAAAACAAACCAAAATGGAGAAAATAAACCAAAAATGGAGAAAAAATTTCTGACTTAACACTATCTATACAAGAGTATCATCTACAGAGAAGATCTCAAATGCATACAAAATGTCAGTCTTGTTGTCTGTGAGGACTCATCGTAGAGAATCCATACCACTAAGGTTAGGACCACTCCTGAGAGAGTGTTAATCTATGGTATCCATAATTGTATGTGGGTACTCTCCATGAGAGTATCATCTATAGAGCCATCCTTCACTAGTAAGGACCACTCTCATGAAAAAAGTGTTATAACTTCCATCCTTAAGAGAGGATACTATCGTCTACAAGTGAATGTGGGTAATCTCCATGTGAGAGTAATATCTGTAGGGAAATTCTTACCTATGAAGTACCACTCTCATGAACATAGTGTTATACTTTCCATCCTCAAGAGATGACACTATCATCCACAAGTGAATTTCAGACCTTGTCAGCATCTTCAGGCGCACTTGGCCTCTTTCATGATGGAGCATCATTGTCATCCCATCATTGATGACCGTCTCATCATCACTCTCCATTTTACAGGAGGATCCATATTATCAACCTACTCCCCCTTTTTCCAAGGAGGTTTTATATCTTTGACCTCCTCTTCCTTTCTGAGAATAGTCAATATCTTCAACTTGTTCCTCATTTCCAAAGAGAGTCCATATCTTTGACTTGTTCTTCCTTTTTGAAAAGAGTTTGTATCTTCCACCTGTTTCCTCTTTTTGAGAAGGGTCCATATCTTCAACCTGTTTCTCCTTTCTAAGAAGGGTCTATATAATCATTGTTCCTCCTTGCGAGGAAATTCTATAGTATCATCATCACTGTTCCTCCTTGTGAGGAAAGTCTTCAGTATCAACATCATTGTTCCTCCTTGTGAGGAAAGTCTTTTCGAACTACACCAAGCTTGTCACAAAATCTTGGTCACCACATTAGCAACTTGCTCATCGGTACTCACATACTAGATTTTTATGTATCCCTTTAGTACCATATATCATAGGATTCTTTGCCATATTTATGCAATTATGGTAGTCACAAATAATCATTGTGGTATCCAACTCCATGTCAAATAGTACTGCTATCAGTTTTTCGAATCCATATGGCTTCCCAACTAGAGGAGCAATATGCAATGTAATCTGCTTCAGTTGTACTAAGAGAAACACTAGAATTTTTCTTACTAAACCATGAGATCATGGTGTATCATAGACCATAACATCCATCTGAGGTGTTCTTCCTGTATGTGGCACTTCCTACCCAATATGAATCCATATATCCATATAATATGTAGTCATGATCTATACCATAGTAAATTCCCAAGTCTGTCGTACCTTTAAGGTACCTTATCACATGTTTTGGAGCTATCATATGAGCACATCTAGGTTTAACTAGATATTGACTCAAGGTGTTCATAGCAAAGCATATATCTGGCCTTGTATTTTTCAGATATATCAATGAACCAATAATCTGTTTGTACTGAGTCATATCCACTAACTATGATGTTTCATCAGACAACAACTTCATGTTTCTATCCATGGGCATGTCCATGGATTTACAATTCAACATATCAAATATTCTTAAGATTTCCATAGCATACTTTCCCAGGTTTAGAAAGATTCCTTATGAGCTCTGCCACACTTCTAGCCCAAGGAAATAATGCATCAATACAAGATCTTTCATCTCAAATTCTCTAGCTAGCTTATTCTTGCAATCTGTGATATGTTTCTCATTTCTAGTCAGAAATAGATCATCCACATACAACAAAAGTATGTCAGGTTAATCTTCCATAACTTTAAGGTAAAGGTTAGGGTCAACTTTACTTTTGGTAAAGTCCATTCTTGTCAAGAAGCTATCTATTCTACCATACCAAGCTCTAGGATCTTGCTTCAGTCCATACAGATCCTTTTTCAACTTGCATACATGAGTCATTCTGCTTTCGACTTAAAATACCTGTGGTTGTTTGATGTAAACCTCTTCCTCAATCATACCATTAAGGAAGGTTGTATTTACATTCACCTAGTGTAGATACCGCTTCATCACGCAATCAAGTGCCATGATGGTTATGATGGAAGTGTTCCTCACTACCAGAGAAAATGTCTCTTCATAATCAATTCCCTCTCTCTTGAGAGAATCCTCTGCTAGCCACAAATCTTGTATTTTTCAATACTTCCATCAACAAAAAATCCACTTGGAAGATACCACACTCTTGCTTTTTCGTTTGGGTAATATATCCTAAACATCATTCTGGTATTCTTCCATCATTACTTCTACCATGAGTTCATTCTGTCAAGTCATCGGCATAGCCCAGTCTTCTGCATTCAACCTTGAAGGTTAGAACCCACTTTACTCTTGGTAAAGTCTTAGTCCAGTAGGGACTTTCCCATCCTGTCGTATCATGTCGAACTTGGGGATATTTTGCATTCACTCCCCCTAAAGCAAACCATTATCCTCTCTCTGCATTCTCTATTGGTGTGACAAGTAGCATCCTATGCTACTATGTATCCATCTCAGGTTACCAAGATCCCTTTATCTTGAACTTTTTCAAAAAAGTTCCTTTTTCATCGATATGTGAGCTTTTTATCTTATATAGGTTTCCATGTTCAACCTTGTAGAAAACATTAAGATATTCATCACTCTAGGTGATTTTTCAATATTCTGGATGTGCTTTTCTATGGGTTCCTTCTGAGCTCGTACAAATCCTATTTTTCTCGATATATAATTCTACTGGAGAAGTGTGTTTGTTCAATAGAGTATGTCATTCCATATTCTATTCTTTCCGAGACAAGACATGAACCTTGATTTTTATACTTGTTCTTGTAGATCCATATGGAAGACACTATGAACTTCCCTTTAGGTCTTGAAACCATATCGTAGACATCATTCCCCATGATCAATTGTTACTCTTTGATCATAGCTTCTTCCATATATGGAAGGGTTTTCATCAATGATGTCCCTCGACTATTTCACACAAATAGAGTGTATCCTAGGCCTCTTAATTTGGTTTGGAAGTCCCGCCATACTTTTCTTCATCTTGAATTATCTCTCGTTCCCAATATGGTATTCATCTCTCGAGGTGGATCTACTGTTCTCTGAATCTCTTTCTTTTGTCATGATGTCTCTAACCCTGGGAGCTTCAAGTTCATGTTTATTGGAGTGAATACTGAATTGTCATCATTTGTTCTTCAAAACAAGTCTCATTCTCCTTTTATTGTAGGCAATTATACATGACCTTTCCTACAAGTCAAATGCATCAGTTGCATGGTTCAAACCATTTCATAGGACATATGTATAATGATAAATTCTTATGCATCATGCAACTGTTTAGAAAATACAACATTCATCCATATCTCATGGAAAATTTCTATATTCCTTCCATCTCTACCATGAAATCATTAAGATTGTGCACTTAATCCAATATGTCAGCAAATATGTTTCATTCTAGATAAGTAGAAATGGAGTGTTGTATAACACCATGGGCTACTTACCCATAACATGCATATTAGTAGTATACTGTCATTTAATGCAAACATTCTATTATGCATAGTACACAGTATATACATGAAAGACAATTCAAATACTTATATTTGTTTGTTTGTCTCCATATCCTTCTAGATATGTAGCTTCTTCTTTGACCAATGAGATTGCTTCAATCTCATGCTTACTTGAAAGATTTTCTAGAACACTACTTTCAATGGACCTAGGGTTTGATAGAGATACTCTATTTTTTCAACTTAGGTATCTTTCAGATATTATTGGATTGAAAGACGTGCCTACTCAAGGAGAGCTGAGAAACATACTTATTTTTCCAAAACTCTTATCAGAACTGCAAAATATCTGATGCCCTAATTTTCTTCAATTTCTTCTGCAGACTTCCGTGATATTGTTTCTGTGGTATATCCAAAATTACTGCTCCTATATATCTTAAACTTTGCATTGAGTTATTTGCGACTGTCCTCTTTCTAGCACTGTAGGTTAGAGTAGAATTGGTTTTACCAATTGGGACTTACGCAAGTTTTCCCAAGGTGACTTATTTGAGGATTGTTCAGCATAGAGAACTTGTATAGACTGCCATGTGTCATTGTTTCACCTTCGGTGTCTAAAATTTTTACCACAAATTAAATTACATTTTGTATCTGGAACATCTTGAGAAATTCCATTTGGACCTTCGTATTCCGATATAGTGATTCTCCCTAGGTCACCTGTTTAAGGTTGAATCCTAGGAGAGGCTAGAACTCTGATTTGGAGGAATCATATCTCCTAGAATATAGTGAATATGAGGCTGAAAATTTTACACAGGGTACATTAGGAATTTATCTTTGGCCTGTATAAGTTTTTTCTCCCGAACCTTCTCCAATATCAATATATAGAGAATGCACCAAAATGACTAGTTTTAGTCTTTTAGGGTTTTCAAGCATGAAACCCTAATCTTCAATAGCTATAGTTGTAACATTGTTTTGACTGTAAAAAGACTTATTTAAAGGTAGCTCTGATACCATGTTAACTTTTTAATGGTTATATCAGATCTTGTAACATTTAGCATCATAACATCATAACCATAAGCAAACGATCACTGAAATATAGACAAGCACAACCACACAAAAGAACACAAATATTTATCCTCGGAAATCCTCACGGGGAAGAAAACCCAACAAAACTTCCTCTGTATAAGATGTATAAAAATTAAAAGGCAAGACCCCAAATAGTTGTGCCTCTCTCCAGCAAATATATATATATATATATATATATCTTCTATGTGTTGTGCACAGGTGAGTGTGTGTTCAAATGAGGAACACATCTCCTCTATTTATAGTCTTTTTGTCACTTGACATTTTACCTAACAAGTTGGACCACTTAACTAAGTGGGTTGAATTCACTTAGGAAGACTCAATACAATATTACATTATATTCATTAGGGTACTATTTCCCCGACTTGTGATGGAGGCTTTACCTCATGACTCTATGATGACCAAATGCAATAGTAACACCCCTCCAGAGGAATAATAACATCTCCCTTGGGTTACATCAGTAAAATACATTTATAATATACTTTGAATTTACAATATTCAACATCTTTTAGACCTTTCAACATGTTCTTAACAAATTTCCTGAATTCATCTTTCTCATTTGTTTCTTCATGGAATCTTCCATCCACAGATTCTACTTCCTCCTATTGAGGGATCTTTCTTTTGGAATCGAAATTGTATTTTGGACCCATTGTTGAATATCAACCATAGGTATGGAGGACGATGATCTGATATATAGATCAGGATATTAACTTTCTACAAATTAGTTTAATGTTTTGAAATAAAACTTGCAAACAACCAGTCAACTTTTGGAAGCTAAGCAGATAAGGGAAAATGACTGATAATTTTGGTCATGGGGAAGTATAAAGAGGGAATAAATCAAGGAAATAATAGTAATTATAAAGTTTCTTCCCTAACACATTTATATCAGGGACCATTTATATTTTGGAGTCCGGTCCGCAAAAACCTACTCCCACGCTTCTGGGTCACCTAACCGTGAAACTATGAACCAATTTTTTGATATCCAAAAACAAGAGGCTCATGTAAAATGAATAAGGTTTTGTTATAATGTTAAGAGACACTAATCACAGGTTCATTAATTTTTATAATAGATCATAGGCAAAGGAAAATATTATGCAAGTTGTAAAGGTGAGACTAGCTCGTCGAGAAGCGCACTAGCTCCATATTCATACCTTTCCAAATAGGGTAAGGGTGGTTAAGATTCTATTATTTGGACTTGGTGGAATTATATATGTATATTAATAACTCATCATACAAATAATCCAGTTATTTGGAGTCATACAAGTCAAAATATGGAAGTTACAACAAAACTAGCTATTTTCCAATGCAAATCTACAATACGTTGACTTAAAATGAGTAAATCTCAGCCATTTCGAATAAGAATGTTATGAAACTTATAGATACTGTAAATAATAACTTATCAGGATCATGAGGGTTGAAATAATTCTCATAATATTCATAGATGTCATCTCTTATATCACAACTCCAAAATTATGACTCCATAGCTAGGAAACCCAAGAAATTCGATCTCTTAATCTCACAAAATTTAGGAATGACCTCAAGGTGGTTTAAATATGATATTGAACAGTAAATTATAGATCTCTATACATATCATATCATATATATGTCTAAATATCCATTACATATATCCCAAATTGCTAGAAGATCATAGAACAAAGAGAAGGATAGAAGTGGAAGGGATGTCACTGATAGGAGTCCTCAAAGATATCCAAGCTGATTTGTTAATGTACTAAAAGACACATAAACCCCTGCAAAATACATCCTTCAATAGATTAAATATTCTCCTTAGCTTCAGTAAGACCTGCAATAGAAGTGGGAAGAAGAGGGGGGAAGGGAAACAATGGACTTGGGGCACATCACCCAAGATACTGAAGCTCACCACTCATAAATGAAGCTTAGGATTCAATAAATTACAAAACATACATTATCCCAACTCAGTCAATAGGGTCCAATTGTTCTTTAGTAGCATCTTGGGTGGCCTGTTTAGCAAGTGGAGGCGAAAGGTGACCCGTGAGAGCAAGTCAACCACCTAGAAGCACTAACCCTAGCCACATAGGCAATATCCTTGGGAAATTTTGAATGTAGGACCATGTGGAACTGTTTTCATGTCCAAATCATCCCTCTGATTTAGAAACTACACCCTCCTTAGTTAAATAGTTGTTGATTTTGTTTATGACAACTTTCTGTTTTTCCTGGATTTTGAGACCAAGTCTCCATAAGGTAACTGTGCTCTGCTTTCCCAAAACTTTCCTAATTTTGTCCTTACAACTTTTATGAGTTTTGCAAGAGGAAACTGTGCCCCCCCCTTTGCAAAAAATTCCTGCTTTTGTCTGTGGATTCTTTTCTGCTGCTTTTAGGAACTTTCCCCTTTTCCTCTCTGACTGCTTTTGTCATAGAGTTTCCTCCTTTCTACCTTGGTAAGTTGACTTTCCTAATGCACCCCCATGACATGGAAATATTATTTCCACCTCATTAATTTTTATAATTAATAATAATGAAGAATAAAAATCTGATACATGCCTCAATAATAATTATTAACAATATTTCCCTAGGAAGAATAATTAATTGTCAATTTGAACCCCTAGGATTTTCAACATGGTCAACACTTTTAATGATCAAATTGAGGGGAGATGATAAGGAATTTTCTCCATCATGTTATCTTTTTCTATGTTTGGTCTAGAAATAGTTCCAAATATGCGTCACCTTCAGTGTTTTGTGTATCATGCACAACCATTGGAATACATGGACATTGTTGAATCGGCTTGCCTACCCATAAGACCAAATCCAATGTTGATCCATATTTATTTTATTCTTTTTCAAGTGATCATAGGACATTTGAAATATATGTTGTACATATGCTAATTCATGGAACCTATCATCGCTTATGTAGAAGTGGAATTCCTTAAAAATAACTTTGTTGTATTCACTGTTATTTGGGCCATGCCTATATGTGATATGGAACATTATTCTAATATACTCTAAGTGATAATACTAGATTTGAATCTCGTTTTCAATTTAATGGTGTAGTTCTTAGAAAAGTAAACCACTGCAAGGATAGTTCCAACATGAAATGTATCTTTGCATAATCGAAAATATGCATCATGCCATCAAGCTACATGGACATATTGAACATAGTGTTGGGTCTTGTCAAAGAATTCCTTGATGAAGTTGCAGACTCATACCTACTATGATAACAAAAAATACATATATATGTCAATACATTCTTGCATATACAACTGTAATCATAAATAAACTATAGTATTTAAATACTCAATACAAACCTGGGAAGTGGCTAACTATATCTCTTTTCGTTCCTTCCCTTCATCAATATCATACATAACATATTTTAAGCTTTGCAAATCAGCCTCCATCTGAACCAGTTCATACTTATCACTCACATTAATGCACTTAAACAATAATGTCATTCCATCGCATATAGAGACGTTGCCATCTAATTAATATTTTTGATAAAATGTACAACCCTTTGGCCTTGTACATTATATGGTATGAATGAAATATCTATATGATGTCAACATCAATATAGCTGAGCATTCCTGCACAAGGGTGTTATGCAAACAACAACA
>LPNX010598118.1:511935-580822 GCA_001517045.1 Pseudotsuga menziesii
ATATACATATATATGTATGTACATATGTATATACATATATATAAACATATATATATGTGTGTGTGTGTGTGTTTCTAATGCAACATCAACAACAACATGTGTTACATGTTATGTTTACTCTAACATACCAAGGATTTCATTTATCAAAATATATTTGACCCAAATTAAGATGACTATATGTACACTTGAATATCTCATACAATTCTATATGTTTCATGTCAAGAAGGTGTTTAATAAGGTGTTTAATATGTGGTTCATTTTAACACACCCATAGGTTAGACAACTACACACATAATAATCTGTAACTAGAAGCACACATACATTGCTACAAAGGATCTATAACCAAGATATAATACAGAAGCACAATATGTGCTACAAAACATAATTTCTCTCCCTTAATATGTATGGAGGGTTCTTCTAGATCTTCACAGTGGAGGCTTATGCATTATAGAATAATTTCATGAAAATTTGATTAAAAATATTTAAAAAATTAAAAATGAGCACCATTCAACACATTGTTGTACATGTATAATTAATTTTAGGCTAGATTTATTAGTTATTGATCAAATTTCGTTAATCAGTTTATTAATTAACATTAAAAAGAAGTCTCGACATTTATTTTTTCCTTCTGGACTTGACCATACCTTCCCTATAGGTTTAGCATCAAAAGTTGGATATCGACATCACATAATGGGTCCTTAAGAAAACCACCCCAACATGCCTACTTCAATGACTAAATCCCAATTTACTTGATGTTGACATGTCGGATCTTAGAATTCATCACTGAATGAACAATACAATTATCAATGGAATTTCAATGCTTACATTGGTGTCACGACCTTGACACCATAACTAAAAATAATCATTTATACTGAGTGCTATCACCCTCCAACATAGAATTCAGAAGTTGGAAATCTGATGCAGATGGAGATCGATGGCCACCCACCTATTCCACTGGCTCAAAACAGTTGTCCATTGTGGCAGTTTCCTAGTTATTTTTCTACGGTTTTTTGGGTCCCAAACTTCTGGGGCTGTTTTGAGGCCCTAAATGACATTTTTTGGAAATTCGGGTGGCCGATTGATTTCATTTTGCATGCAATTGGCCACAATTGAAAGTTTTAAACCTTGTATATATCTTTCCAACGAGCTATTGAGCATCAACATTAGAGATCGTATGCAAATGTTATGACCCCGGGAAGTTGACTGTTCAACTTACCACCTTGGGGCCATAAAATTTATGATGGCTCATCTTCTAGGGTTATGTTTTGGACTTTTGGGTTTCTTTTCCTCATTCTTATTATTAATAGGCCCCTTTGGCCTCATTTTTTATTCATATTTACATGGATGCACATAGCATTCACATCTCTTCTCAGATATATCTACCACCATTCTAGCTATTGTATTACAATTTGTTCTATTTCTGCCATTTAATAGAATATGTGTTTGTTGTATCTCAGTTATATTTGAAAAATGTATGTGATTATGATTTTGTATTTGTTCTTTCATTTTGTTCACACATAAATCCGGAACAGTGGTATCAGAGCAATCTTCTCTTTGATTGTTTCTTGGCGCACGTCCGTGACGAGGTCCAAGTATAGAGAGTTTGGTCTCAAACTAGTTTCACCTTATCACTCTCACCATCCCAAATGGCTTCCCATGGAGAAATAAAAGAGATATGACAGGGCAGGAGATCCTGTCAAGTCGCTTCTTGAGGAATCCCTCATGTGACAAAGGAACAAGATGATGGATAGTTTTTCCCAAATCCTTCTGTGAATTCTGACAACGGCGAATTCACCTTCAATGAGAAATCATTTCAGAGATGAAACCCCATTAAAGGTACCAGTTAAATTTGATATTCCTTTATTTGAAGGAAAAATCGATGTGGATTCCCTAGATAATTGGTTGAATGTTCTAGAAGGGTATTTCTCTGTCCATAATTTTTTCGACAGGGAAAATATCACCTTTGTGCTCCTTAAGGCAGTCCCCCATGTCCAAAATTGGTGGGGTACTTATTGGGAGAAAATACCATCAGAAAAGTCTAGAATTCTTGAGACAAATCCCACCTAGGCCTCTTTCATAGATGTTGTCAAGGAATAGTATTACTCTGTGGGAAAATATGATGACCAGTACACCCAATGGACCATTTTGTTTCAAGAGAGGGACTATTTGGTGTCGGAGTACACCAACAATTTTCATACCTTGTGCACAAAGTTGGGTATCAAGGATTTTGAGCAACACCTGATTATGAAATATTGCAGTTGTCTACATCGGTACATCTGAACTGATATGGACTTCCTCAACATCTCTTCACTTGGATCTGCCTATCGGTATGCTATCAAAATCGAGGAGAAATTTTGAAAAAATTACAAGTGAGACTCTAGACTTGTGAATCCATTGCAAAAGCAAGGAAAGGGAAACCCTGGTCTGCAAAACACAGGAAATTTAAAGGACAACCAGTCCTTGCCACAATCAAAGAAGGGGGATGGAAAGAAAAATAAGGACACTGGAAAGTGGTGAAAATTTCATAAAATCCCTTGGCACAACATTGATGAATGTCACTCAAAGAATTCATTGGTGGTCGAGATCAAATATTCAGAATTAGATCCTGATTTTGATTCTGAACCCAATGCCACAGCCGTAGATAATGGGAAGCGGATCATTGATGCAGACCCCAATGCCTCTGTTGATACTTCACATATTCAACTAGAGGAACCTAAAGAGTCATAGGTAGAGGAGCGCCTCTTCCACTCATAGATGTGGGTGAAGGGAATCCCACTACATTTCATTATTGAAAATGGAAACCAAAAGAACCTAATCTCAGCAAAAGTCATCAAGAGAATGGAGCTTCTAACAACACCACACCCGCAAACCTACAACATCAGCTGGATAAGCCAAGGATGAGGTATCCACATTACTCAACAATTCCTCCTACCATATGGAATCAAATTTTTCAAATACGAGGTACTGTGTAATGTGGCCCCACTTGAAGTCTGTGATGTTCTTTTATGACAATCGTATATGTGGAAGCATCACGATGTATATGAGTCATGACCTCGTAGTGTCATTGTTACTTTGGGAGAAAACCTCTATCGGATACTAGAGGCAATTGCACCTAACACGGTATCTCAAGGTAGGAAGATAAGCTCCCAAATCAGAAAATTATTCCTCTTCACAATTGTGTCTGAAGGAGAACATCAGATTACCTACACACCCTCAGCACAGGGTGTCTATCCTCATCAGACACAAGAAGAAAATAGAGTCATTGTTTCCTCATCCATCCGAGTACCTCTACAATGCAAGGCCACACATTCAAGGTGCTCCCCTAAAAACAAATCATCTACACAACAATTACAGTCCTCTTGGGATGCCAAAGAAAAGAATCCTCTTCACTTCAGCAAATGTCGCACCAGGAGATCAGCTCAGCATACAGTTCAAGATATGATATGGGATTCGACGCAATGGATACCATTTCTTCCTAAGGAGGGAGTATTGATCTAGATGGATATCGGTGGCCACCCACCTATTCCAGTGGCTCAAAACAATTGTCCGTTGTGGCAGTTTCGTAGCTATTTTTCTACGATTTTTTGGGTACCAAACTTTTGTGGCTATTTTGAGGCCCTAAACAACATTTTTTGGCAATTTGGGTGGCCAACTAGTTTCCTTTATAATGAATTTGGCCACATTATAAAGTTGTAAATGTCTTATAGATATTTCCAATGAGCTATTGAGCACCCAAATCAGAGATTGTATGCAAAAGTTATGACCCCGAGAAGTTGATTGTTCAACTTACCACCTTGGGGCCGCAAAATTTATGACAATTCATCTTCTAGGGTTACATTTTGAAATTTTGGGGTTCTCTCTCCCATTCTTATTATAAATAGGCCCCTTTGGCCTCATTTTGTATTCATCTTTGCACGGATGAGCGTAGCAGTCACATCTCCTCTCAGAGATAGCTACCACCATTCTAGTTATTGTATTACAGTATGTTCTATTTCTACCATTTAATAGAATATGCGTTTACTCTATCTATGTTATCTTTGAAAAATGTTTGTGATTATGATTTTGTACTTGTTATTTCATTTCGTTCACACATAAATCCAGATCAAAATTGAAATACAACCACAAATCCATAAAATAACCCATGATTCTGTAATCGACATTTCCACTGCGACATTGACACCAAAAGTTCCCCTCTGACATGGGACTCGCAACATTGGAACTTAACGAAAAACATCATAAAATCCTCCAGGAAGTTTGTCATGTTCTGACATATGGGAAAAGGGGTTAAGATAAGTTTTAGGCATGTGTCAAGTTCACTTAATTGGTTAGTTCGACACATAATCACAGTGAAGTTTAAGAAAAATGACTAAGTCAAAACATTACCATTGATTTAACTTGCAATTCTCATTCCTTGAACAATAAATATTTATACAAACCTATGGATAGTTCTAGTAAATCAATTTTATGTCTGATAACTTTTGAAAATTATGTTTCCTAGGAATATAGTTAATTATTCAAATTTCATACACAACTTTCAGATTTGTAATTCATTCACATTAAGGATGTATAAAAGAGTTACAATTAAGCATTCCTTCAAAACATGCATATAACAAATAACAATTACAAATAGAAACGATCTACAAGACTCATATAAATAAGGTAAGAAATCCCCTAACAATATTACAACATCCCTTTAGGAATAGGTATTCACAGGGTTAATTTAAGGAATTATCTTCCCTTAACATGCAATACCCTTAGTGAAGTCATTATATCCCAAACAAGACAATTTGTATACTTTTCCCATTAAAATTTCTATCATAGAATTAATATATCATTGAAATGTAATCAGACACCTAACACTTTCATCCAAACAGGGAAATGGAAATGACCAAAGTAACAAAGCTCAAATATGGTAAGTAAATTTACCAATTTTCATATGAGAGTCTATTACAATTCATTGATTAAGAATCCCGTTAGCTATCCTTTGGAACCCCCTTAAATTAACTATAAAAAACGACCAAGAAATATAATCATTCATTCAATCACAATATTGACATACACAATGAAACATAATCGTATTATAAATTCCCATTCCTAGAACTAATTCTATCCAAAAATTTATCATTTAATTCACCAACATTCATCATGAATAGCATACACATTATGTTAGTTCACATAACAAGTTATATATTCAATAAAAAGTTAATGTTAAGCTTTATGCGCTTATTTGATTTCAAGATAACTGGAAACTAGCTTCGTGGTAGGAACTCTCAACCCGACCATTGGAAACATGCTCATAGATCTCTTAGCAGAGTTACCACCCGTGAGCTAAGACTCATGTACTCACCAGGGTATTTTTAAGGATTGTAATATTATACTTAAGTATAGTATTCTAGGAGATTGTTTTGGATTGAAAAAGACATAAATATAGATAGGTAGGTGAATATTAAATATGAAACATAAAACTAACACTGAAATGGGTATATTTTGGCGAATATTATGATAAAAAAACATATTTTATGTATATATAGGCAATATTAGACACTAAAAATGACCAAATAGCAAATTATTTTTTTTGAAAAAACCCAAAAAATAGCCAATTGGAGAAATTTCGCCCCTAAAAATTACCCAGGTACTCACTAGCTAAACTATTCACCAGTTCTAGGGTTCCCAAAATTCTCACTTGAAAATTATTATAATTGGCTCACTACCACCTCCATGTTGGAAAATGAAATTCATCCCCTTATCTTCCTTCTATAAGCACAACAATGAAGCACAAAATATTCATAGAGCTCATCATTCCACCAACTTAGATACATGCACCATTTTCCATTTTACTCGAGCAACTAGAGGCAAACATGGACATGATTATAGAAACAATTACCTTGTAATTTGACTTGCAGGTTTAGGTTTGAGCTGTCAAGATTTCAACTATCCCTACAACCACTGCATATTAAAAAAAAATTAAGGTTTGCTCAGGTTCCATACATAATTCTATATTCTAACCGTCAATGCAGGTTATCATTCTCCTTCCTATCCATTTCAGTACATTTTTCCCTTTTCCTCTTCTTTGCATTATTCCCTCACACTCAACTTATCTTCTCTTTGATTTCTTTCTCTAGACTCTCTCTGTGTTATTTTCCCCAAGGACCAATTCCTTATTTTTCATGAGACCTCCCTTCCCCACGAGCTAAGTGTCAAAGTAATTGACTCCCCCTTAATCATATTTTAACCATGGTTAACTCTTAAATTGGATTTAAATCTAATTAAGTATGTTTAGTATTACTTAAGAACATAAGGTATTCTTTTAGGTACTCAAGGTTAAAATAAGGTCATAACATAGCCCCGTATTCCCACAACCCCCTTACCATCTGTCTAATGAATACTTGATTCCTCGAACTTCTCAACTCTTTGTCCGAGCTGAAACTAGTTGTATATTGTTTTATTAATAATTATAAAGATACAGTAAGTTTCAGTCTCTTGGTAATTCATAGCCAATAATTTCATCTTGGCATAATCATACTAGGGGTTTCAAACAATGGGTGTTACAATCATAGTCCCTTGAACCCTTTCTCAATTTCAATAAATATTTTTGGTTGGAAGAAGGCAAGGTGTTCTCATGCCAAAAATATTACACTAGTCCCTTAACTACTTTGATCAAATTCATGTCAGAATGAGATAGACTACTATTGAAGGCCCACAAATCAGTGAGGCAACCTGTGTCGATGTTATCTTGTCTAATAGAAAACTTTAGAAGGGTTTTCACATTGCATTTCATGAAGTGGGATGTTTATTTGAGTAAACAACAATTCCTTATGATAATGATAATGATTAACTGTTACAATACACGTTGAGCTGCATTACAATACTGAGAAAGAGTTTTTTGCTTAATTTTATGAAAAGATTCAACAAGGTATCTAATAATATGATTGTTTGATTATGAGGATCTATCCATTTTAATCCCTAAAAATATTCTAACAATAGTCAAACTCCTATATTTCAACAATGACAAAAATCACTCACATTTTCCTGCATTAGATTTTGATTTGTGTTAAGCATCATACCACCTATGACACACTTTCATTTGTTTTTTACTTATGTTATATGGTCCAAACCTTGGTTATGTTGGTATAGAAAGGTATTTTGGGGGTTTTGGACTCATTAATTCACCCAATCTCCCACCTTTGGTCATTCAGGAGACTCATGCACCATCATTAATTACATTTCATTCCTTAGGGTGCTCCCACTCCTTAAAACAAAAAAATTGGTTTGACTAGAGGTGCCCACACATAGTATTTGAGCTTTTTTGTTATTTTGGGCCATTTATTGCTTCCTATAGCCACTCCCACTCACCCATACACTCTAGCATGCCAAGACTACCCTCATTTATGTCCTAGCATGCTTCTCCCACGTTCACATGGCCATTCGTGACTGGTTGAGGTGGTTTGGGAGCTCATTGGTCCACCTAGGGAGGTTTTAGGTCTAATATAATATTGCCACATGCATGCCTCCAATTTTCCTCCAAATTATAAAAATAGTCACCTAGTGTATTATATTCATGTTCTAGAAATATTTACATGTTGGACAGTAATAGAAACTTGAGTTATTGGCACTATTCCTAAGTGTTAATTTCACTCTTCTCACTGTTTTTCTGCATAGTTTGTGAAATTCTTGAGTTGTGATTATTCTCTTAGCTCCTACATCTGGCTATGAATAATGTTTTCACATGGTATTATAGACATTTGGAGCTCCAAATCAAATCCAGAGAGTTTGAGTTGCAATCTAGGGTTTCCTCTAGAAAACTCGAGTGTTTTTGCATTGTAGGTTGTTCCAGTCTCTTTGTCACTCAATGCGCAACAAAAATGGAGCAGGATCATGTCTTTCTTACCCAATTCAATTATTTTAATGGAAGTCTGAAATGATGATCTAGTTAAGGTCGAATGGCCTCTACAGAGTAACCATGGGGACTGAGAATGAGGACAACTCTGCTATGAAAAAATCCAAGTATTTCAACAGGTTGGATGAGGCATTCAAGATGATTTGTCTCAATATTTTGAGGATCTTCTATTCAATGTAGAAAATATTACTAGACCCAATGAAGTATGGATCAATATCAAGTCATTATTTGGGAAGACAGATGAGAGGAGAGGACACCAAATTGAAAATGAGTTGATCACATTGAGCCCAACTCACTTTGAGACAATCTAGGATTGCTTCACAAAGTTCAAATCCTTGGTACTACAATTGAAATGGTGTGGCATTGAGAAGAAATAAGAGAAACGTATCTTGTCCATTCTTTCAAATCTAGGCCCTAAGTATTTAGTGTTTGTCTCCACATTCCACTTAGAAAAAATGACAAATCGAAATTGGAGAATGCCTACCCTGGAAGAATTCATGGACTCTTTGACTCATGAACAAGAAAAATTGGTGCAAATGGGTACCATAAAATACACCAAGGATCAAACACTTTATAAATGTGTTTCGAATCAAGAAAAAGGCAAGAAGAAATACAAATATTCAAATCAACAGGAGAAGAAGAAGTAGGGGAAGCTCTTCATATGGGGGTTTGAATCCTAGAAAGGACAAAGAGAAGAAGAAGCAAGAGAAGAAAAAATGCACATATTGTCATAAAGGGTGGAATCCAGAGAGTTCATGCATGAAGAAAACCATTGAAATTATTGTGAAACTCCTTGAGAAGTACAACATCCCCTTTCCAAAAGGTGCAAGGAAGAAAGAGGGAGGTTCAAGTTCAGAAAACAAGGATAGATGCCATGCACTAGTTGTTGGATCTTCTGGCTCTTCCTCCTTCATCATATATTCAGGTTCCTCAAGGCATGTGGAATCCATAAAAGACTCCTTCTCAGCACAAAATACTTACAATGATCCACCCAAACTCATGGGTTCTAACTCTAAGATCCCATCCAAAGGGATTGGAAGGACCGACCTTGATAATGGGTACTTCAACAATGTGTTGTGTGCGCCTAATATTGCAGCCAACCTACTCTCTATATATCTAATGACACAAACAGGTACAAACAATATATTAACATTTACTCAAAATGACGTGTAAATATAAGAAGTTTATATAGGCCAAGTTGTTGTAGTCGGTATTGCAGATCATGAGTCAAGGATGTACAAGTTTTAACACATTCTTCCTTAATACCAAGGGAATGTGCTCCTGTCACATGTGACTGAGACAATAAATATATGGCATGAGAGGTTTGGACATCTCAACTACATATATATTCAATCATTAAGAAAATAAAATGTGGATGAAGGGCTTCCAAGCATCAAGTTTTCCAAAGGCACATGCAAGGGATGCATTGTTGGGAAGCATGTTGAGCGCAAGTATGAAATGGAAAGGAAAGAAGGGCTATAAAAGTTATTGATTTGATCCATTCAGATATAATAGGACCTCTTACCACACCCTCCTATGGAAACTCAAGGTGTTCCTTAACATTCATACATGATTTCTCAAGATATTGTTGGGTGTATTTCCTCAAGCAAAAATATGAAGTGTTTGAGATCTTTAAAGTTTTCAAGGATTTGGTTGAGAAATTGGGTGGGAATAAGATCAATTTATTAAGAAATTATAATGGAAAGGAATATGTTAACAAGAAAATACAACAGCTATTCAAAAAAAATGTCATTCAAATGCAACATTATGTGCCTTACACACCTCAGCATAGAGCATTGAAGGAGATAGTAATTTGCATATTGGAGGATAAGGATTTGTCTCCTAATTTATTGGATGAAGCCATATTTTTTTCTGAATATGTTTAGAACATATTTCCACACAAATAATTGGAATTTAAAACTCTATTTGAGGCTTGGTATGGTCACAATCTCAATGTTTATCATTTCAAGGTTTTTGGCTCAAAGGCTTGAGCTAGAATTCCTCCGGATAAGAGAAATGAATTGCAACCTCAAATAAAGGATTCCATAATGGTTGGATACGCTGGATATGAAAATTTATACAATATATTTTATCCCTCATCTCATAAAACCTTCATTTAGAGAAGTGTACAGTTCGAAGAAGAGCCGTGCAAGAGATCAGACTAGTCAAGGGGGATTTCTCACACCCTCCAGTCAATGACGATGTAAGTGATTATTATATCAATGATTTTTATGATTATAATATGGAATATGAATATTATGGCACACATTCATATCATGAATCTCCCATAAGTCCAAAACAGGCTCAGAAAACCATACAAGCAACCGGTGATCTTGTTGGATATCAATTAGACTCTAGGAAGACTAGATCTTAGTTTCACAATGCTTTCTCCACTTGTGATTAGAATATTATAGAGAGGTGATTCATTATGGTTGAATATTATCCTAATTAAAATAAGGAATCATCACATGATCCAATATGGGAAAAAACCATGCAAGAAAAGCTCAATTCCTTGCAAGGCAATGAATATTGGGAGTTGGTTCCTCTACCTTCCAAGAGGAAACTAATGCAATGTATGTGGTTTTATTGAAATAATATGGCTGATAAAGGTTCAAATATGAATCATAATCCAATTTTTGTTTCCAAAGTATTCTCTAAATTCCATGGAGTGGACTATACAAATACATTTTCACCGATTGCAAAGATAGACTCTATCAGGCTAGTTTTATCCATTGTTGCATCTAAGCGATGTGAGGTGCACAACATGGATGCGAAGAGTGATTTTATTCATGGTGACCTTAATGAGGATATTTATATGAAAAATATTGAAGGTTTCATTCAAAATCATTCATTTTTTTTCAGGTTGAAGAAGTCTTTCTATAGTCTCAAGCAAGCCCCCAGGGCTTGGTATGCCAAGATGGGCAACTTTCTTCTACCACTAGGCTTTGAAATATGAAAATATGATCCTAATGTATATTTGAAGAATTTATATGATTAATTGAATATAATATTACTTTATTCTGATGATATTTTTATAACTAGAAGTTGCATTGTTGATATAGGTTCAATTAAGCCTTTATTACATAGTGTGTTTTCAATGACTAACGTTGGATTATTGAAACAATTTCTTGTCTGGGCTATTGAGCAATCTGATGTAGGTATGAATTTAATCCAATAAAATTATGTTTATGACCTATTAATTAATTTAAAAATGGATTCATTTAAGGAAGAAAAGGTTCCCTTCATTTCAGGAGTGAAACTAGGTGATTTTGGTTCATCTCCATTAGTGGACAACTCACTGTATCAAAAACTAGTTGGGAACTTGTTGTATATCACACAATATCAACATGATTTGTCTTATGCAGTAGGTTTTTTTGAAATGTATATACAATAACCTCATGAGATCCATTGGAAGTCCTCTAAAAGGATCTTTAATTATGTGCAAGGAACCAAACACTTCGGGATACACTATGCTACTAGTTCTCCACTAAAACTAGTTGTATTGACTGATTCTAATTGGGCTAGAGATTCCATTTATGAAAAGTCCATTTTAGGTTATGTATTTATGCTTTCACATTGTACCATATGCTGTTCCAGTAATGAAAAACACATCATATCCCTTTCATCAACTGAGATCGAGTATAGAGGAGTAGTGAATGCAACTACATAATGTGTGTGGTTGCAAGCAATTATCATAGAACATGGTTTTGCATTTGATTCACCCACTTTAATTAGGTGTGACAATAAAAGTGCAATCAAGATTTCCACCAATCTACTACAGAGACAAATGACTAATCACATTTAGATACACATGCACTACATCCCGATCTTGGTACACGAGTAGGTGATATCATTGCAGTATTGCCCATATATAAAGAAAACTATTGACATCTTCACCAAGAGCTTCATAGATAAGAAATTCACCTATCTCAGGTCACTCCTTGGAGTGGGTGACACATGGTAATGACTGATATTTACTTTCATTTTTTTTTCCATGTCCATTTTAAAGGGAAGGTTTTGTTCCCATGTGGTTTTCCTCCTTACCTTGGTTATATGGACAAATAAAATTTTGTAAGAGGTGACTTAAGCCTTAGTTTCCAAGGCCTCAAATTTTCAAATGGTTACACTAAGTCAGGCATAAGTGGGGGTGTTAGATGATCATACCACCTAGTACAATTTTCACATACCACTTGGGACACACTTTCATTTGTTTTGTACTTATCGTATATGGTCCAAACCTTAGTTATGTTGGTAAAGAAAGGTATTTGGGGGTTTTGGACTAATTAATGCACCCAAGTGCCCACATTTGATCATTCAAGAGACTCATGTTCCCTTATTAATTAAATTTCAGTCCTTGGGGTGCTCTCACTCCTTAAAACAGGGAATTGGTTTGACCAGAGGTGCCCATGCATAGTATTTCATTATGTGTTTCTCTTTTGGACCACTTATTGCTTCCTAGAGCCACTCCCACTCACCCTTGCACTCTAGCACACCTATCGTAACCTAATTTATGTCCTAGAATTATTCCCCCATGTTCACATGGCCATTCTTGACCATTTGAGGTGGTTTGGGAGCTCATTGGTCAACCTAGGGGGGTTTGAGGTCCAATATAATCGCTCCACATGTACGCCTCCAATTCGAATCCAAGGATAATTTTTTTCTCCTATTGTATTATAATAATGTTCTAGGCATATTTACATGTTGGAAAATAATATAAAAATTAGTCATTATCACCATCTCTATGTGTTAATATTGTTCTTTTGCACTGTTTTCTTCATGTTTTGAGAAATTTTTTAGTTGTGAGGATTATCTTATATTCATGTTCTATACATATTTACATGTTGAAAAGTAACATCAACTTAACTTATTGGAACTGTTACTACATGTTAATTTTTCTCATTTCACTTTTTTTATGCATAGTTTGTGAAATTCTTGAGTTGTGAGGATTCTCTTAGCTCCTATATCTTGTCATGAATCTGATTTTCAAAATTAAAAATCTTGTTCAATACTTTTAAAATATTGATAATGGATTTTTCGGTTAGGTAACTAACCTTCAAGTGATTTTATACCACTTTAATCCACCTGAATGCAGTTAGGAGTTTTTTGACGTACACTTTGCAATGGTTGTATGGAATATGGGCCCATATTTTGCCACTCTTGACTTCTTGGTTGTGGATTTATCATCATGGTATTTTACATCACGCTCAAGGATTATTTCTGAAATGATATGTTTTCAAAAAGGATGTTGCATGACGGGAACTTCTTTGTTAGGGGGTATTGCATCCATTTACTCTCTAAATTCATTCACAATATAACTAGCCTCAATTAGTATTTCATATTTTTCACTCACAACTTGTTCTAAAGGATTAATGATTGGAGGTTCATTGGTTGTTCTAGAATTTGGTTGCTCCTTTTCGAACAATCTATCTTTTTCCGTACTTATCCTTTCCTTTTGTCTTACTTAATTGACAACTTGTATGGGCTACATTTTCCTTGAACTCTTTCTTTTCTTGTTGTGTTGGTTTCCCATGTTTAAATAAATTATAATGATCTAATTTCACAAGTTCTCTTCCAATTAGATAGTTCAAGAGCATATATGTTTTCTCCAATTTCATACTCTCATTCAAATACACAACAGTTGGATTGGAAATAATGAATGCGAGAAGGATTTTATTCCAATAACAAAAATTTCCTTATATTAGAATTCAAAATTTCACTTCTATGAGAGTAGTTCAAGAGGTCATTTCTGTTGGACACAATGGCCACACTGATAAGGGGGGTGAATCAGTGTGAGAGCAATTATAAACTTTTACCTTCTTTTAATCACATAATCATATCCATCAACCATAAATCATAAGCATCACATGAAGAGACAAGAAACAAGAATATTTGTAATTTGATATTTATTTATTTACACTGGAATACTACAATCTTCTCGATTAGAATCAGCGCCAAATGATAAATAGAGCACCACCTTTGAAAGATGACCCAACCTGATTTTCTTAGCTCCAACTAAGAATGGTTTGCGGAGTCCAATCCTCAAGTGCAAGTCACTACTTGCAAGATTGGTTCCAATCACTGATTGTCATCAACCTGCTTCTCAACTATCTCTACTCATGCTCATCATCTCTTCTCATCACCAATGCTTCTCATCATCTCTCCTCATCACCATCCATGCTCATCATCTATGCTCATCATACTTATGTTCAATGCTGCTAGTCAATATCTTCTCATCATATTGTTGGTCAACACTGCTCAATTGTTACTCATCGATACTACTGGTCATATGCTCATCCACTCACCTCATCATCATCATACAGTTCATCATTAAGGTTAAAGTATCAATTGCATAGCATATCATCATCATTGTGTAAACATTTTACAGCCTTCAATCTCTATCAAGAAGCATGCACTTAGTCTTCAGTCAAAGTCTTCTTCAGAAATTCTCTAGGTCTTTTGTAAACTCTGCTCAAAGTCTTCTTCATACAACCAAATATTCTTTATAACTATCTAGAGTAGTATTCTAGAACTCTTTAGTCACTATTCATTCAATCAGCTCTTTCAATATGATTTTATTTTTCCTTTAACCACCCTTAGTCTCTGTCAAGATCATCTATGAACAGTACATCAATTCTGTTCAACTTTTGTCTCTGAAGCCATGTAACTTAAGTCCTAAAGTATATCTTTATTTTTTTCACATACACACTCCCAAACTTTCCTCAATACAAGCATGCTCACCACTTTAGCATATGGGAAGTCTGTTCCAAATATCCTTCTTTCAAATATGCATTAGGAAACTTCAATGACTGTACATAATATGATATTGTTCTAAGTAATGTACTATCACAAATCTGGGAAATTATAATTCAATTTAACCCTATGGACAGACCTTCATTCGATCCCTAAATACTTGTCAATGTACTGGGATTAGGGCATCATCCAAGCCTTATCGTCATCATCATGTATATAGAAAGTATCATCTCAAGGCATGCATATAGGGTGTATAATAGAGTGTGCATCATAAATAGTTCATCATAACATGGAAGAGCATCAACACAAAAGGAATTCACTGTATGTATTGTGCATTACTGTAATTATGTCACTTTGGATGACCAAAGTTCTGGTTGTATGCTATATATATGCTCCACAAACTTGGATCTTGACTTTCATTGGATGTACATCATTATGTATGTGTTTTCATCATCATTGATGTGGTAGAATGTGCATGAAATCATCATCATCATGCATATAACCATGTCATAACTTCATAATTGTTTACTGTGCTGAGATGAACTTTGGTGACTATGGTCAAAGCTTGGACTGAGTGTGTATGTGGAAGATGAAGCCAATTCCAAACTTGGATATTGACTTTGATTGGTTGTACATCATTATGTATGTGTTTTCATCATCATTGACATTGTAGAATGTGCATCAAATCATCATCATCATGCATATGACCATGTCATAACTTCATAAGTGTTTATTGTGCTAAGATGAACTTTGGTGACTATGGTCAAAGCTTGGACTGAGTGTGTATGTGGAAGATAAATCCAAGTCCAAAACCATAGCTACTAGAAGCACACAAGAATTAGACCCAAAATGTCATTCCTTCATGCATACAAGTGTCAAAAACAAGACTTCAGCCAAGCATTAAGTTTCCACTTGACTGTGCATATTTCTAGGGGTATCACAATTCATGCATGGAATGTTGACTGTGAAAATTCAGAACTGTTTGTGCAATTTTAGGAGGCACTATCCTTCAAAACAGTCACCAACATAACATCCTTACACCATTTCTTATCCGCTACTCCTTTACCCATGAATTTACCTTAGTGGCTGATCCGAAATTTTGAAACTCCTTCCTGATTGTGGCTTCCTTTAGAAAAAAAATCAGAGATAAAAAAAAAATATGACTTTTAAAATTTTTTGTTGCCGTTGTTGGTAGCTCAGTCCATCAAGATCAACTCCTTCACTTCCAACTAAATTTCCATAGCAGCTAACACCCAAATATAAAATAAAAATAAGACTTAATTTTTTTCTCTGCTGCTGTTTTACTTTGTTACTGCTGCAAATTCGTGACTTCTCCTCTGCTGCAAAATTCGGGTGTTCCTCCTTTACTACTACCACCACAAATCTTAGACATCCGAAAAAACTCATACTATCTACCTCAGTCCATGAAAAAACCTTAGAGCTCATCCGAAATTGACACTAAAAAAATGAAGTTTCGATGGGGTATTTATACTAAAAAAAAAAAAAAATCAGCAGACCTGTTAGAATTTATTATTTTATTTATTATTTTTTTTGTAAAATCTTTAATTGGCCGAATTCCAATAAATACGAAATTTATTTTTATTGTTTCAAAATATTGGCAGCCGACTTGTAGGTTATATCACTCAATTAGTTATGCCTTCACCATACCATTGTTTAATCCTTTTTGAGAGTTTTTTCCCCCTTTTTAGGGCCGTCAGAAGAGAAAAGGGCCATGTCATATCATAAACATGCATTGGTTATAAATTCATTCACAATATAACTAGCCTCAATTAGTATTTCATATTTTTCACTAGCAACTTGTTCTAAAGGATTAATGATTGGAGGTTCATTGGTTGTTCTAGAATTTGGTTGCTCCTTTTCTAACAATCTATCTTTTTCCATACTTATCCTTTCCTTTTGTCTTACTTAATTGACAACTTGTATGGGCTGCATTTTCCTTGAACTCTTTCTTTTCTTGTTGTGTTGGTTTCCCATGTTTAAATGAATGTAAATTATAATGATCTAATTTCACAAGTTCTCTTCCAATTAGATAGTTCAAGAGCGTACATGTTTTCTCCAATTTCATACTCTCATTCAAATACACAACAGTTGGATTGGAAATAATGAATGCGAGAAGGATTTTATTCCAATAACAAAAATTTCCTTATATTAGAATTTCAAATTTTCACTTCTATGAGAGTAGTTCAAGAGGTCATTTCTGTTGGACACAATGGCCACATTGATAAGGGGGGTGAATCAGTGTGAGAGCAATTATAAACTTTTACCTTCTTTTAATCACATAATCATATGCATCAACCATAAATCATAAGCATCACATGAAGAGACAAGAAACAAGAATATTTGTAATTTGATATTTATTTATTTACACTGGAATACTACAATCTTCTCGATTAGAATCAGCGCCAAATGATTAGAATTATCTCCAACTAAGAATGGTTTGCAGAGTCCAATCCTCAAGTGCAAGTCACTACTTGCAAGATTGGTGCCAATCACTGATTGTCATCAACCTGCTTCTCAACTATCTCTACTCATGGTCATCATCTCTTCTCATCACCAATGCTGCTCATCATCTCTGCTCATCACCATCCATGTTCATCATCTATGCTCATCATACGTATGTTCAATGCTGCTAGTCAATATCTTCTCATCATATTGTTGGTCAACGCTGCTCAATTGTTACTCATCGATACTACTGGTCATCTGCTCATCAAATCACCTCATCATCATCATACAGTTCATCATTAAGGTGAAAGTATCAATTGTATAGCATATCATCATCATTGTGTAAACATTTTACAGCCTTCAATCTCTATCCAAAATCTATCAAGAAACATGCACTTAGTCTTCAGTCAAAATCTTCTTCAGAAATTCTCTAGGTCTTCTGTAAACTCTGCTCAAAGTCTTCTTCATACAACCAAATATTCTTTATATCTGTCTAGAATAGTATTCTAGAAGTCTTTAGTCACTATTCATTCAATCAGCTCTTTCAATATGATTTTATTTTTCCTTTAACCACCCTTAGTCTCTGTCAAGATCATCTATGAATAGTACATCAATTCTGTTCAACTTTTGTCTTTGAAGCCATGTAATTTAAGTCCTAAAGTATATCTTTATTTTTTTCACATACACACTCCCAAACTTTCCTCAATACAAGCATGCTCACCACTTTAGCATATGGGAAGTCTGTTCCAAATATCCTTCTTTCAAATATGCATTAGGAAACTTCAATGACTGTACATAATATGATCTTGTACTAAGTAATGTACTATCACAAATCTGGGAAATTATAATTCAATTTAACCCTATGGATAGACCTTCATTCGATCCCTAAATACTTGTCAATGTACTAGGATTAGGGCATCATCCAAGCCTTATCATCATCATCATGTATATAGAAAGTATCATCTTAAGGCATGCATATAGGGTGTCTAATAGAGTGTGCATCATAAATAGTTCATCATAACATGGGAGAGCATCAACACAAAAAGAAATTCACTGTATGTATTGCGCATTACTGTAATTATGTCACTTTGGATGACCAAAGTTCTGGTTGTATGCTATATATATGCTCCACAAACTTGGATCTTGACTTTCATTGGATGTGTACATCATTATGTATGTGTTTTGATCTTCATTGATGTGGTAGAATGTGCATCAAATCATCATCATCATGCATATAACCACGTCATAACTTCATAATTGTTTATTGTGCTGAGATGAATTTTGGTGACTATGGTCAAAGCTTGGACTGAGTGTGTATGTGGAAGATCAAGCCAAGTCCAAACTTGGATCTTGACTTTGATTGGTTTTACATCATTACGTATGTGTTTTCATCATCATTGACATTGTAGAATGTGCATAAAATCATCATCATCATGCATATGACCACATCATAACTTCATAAGCATTTATTGTGCTGAGATGAACTTTGGTGGCTATGGTCAAAGCTTGGACTGAGTGTGTATGTGGAAGATAAATCCAAGTCCAAAACCATAGCTACTAGAAGCACACAAGAATTAGACCCAAAATGTCATTCCTTCATGCATACAAGTGTCAAAAACAAGACTTCAGCCAAGCATTAAGTTTCCACTTAACTGTGCATATTTCTAGCGGTGTCACAATTCATGCATGGAATGTTGACTGTGAAAATTCAGAACTGTTTGTACAATTTTAGGAGGCACTATCCTTCAAAATAGTCACCAACATAACATTCTTACACCATTTCTTAGCCGCTGCTCCTTTACCCATGAATTTACCTTAGTGGCTGATCCGAAATTTTGAAACTCCTTCCTGATTGTGGCTTCCTTTAGAAAAAAAATCAAAGATAAAAAAAAAATATGACTTTTAAAATTGTTTGTTGCCGCTGATGGTAGCTCAGTCCATCGATATCAACTCCTTCACTTCCAACTAAATTTCCATAGCAGCTAACACCCAAAAATAAAATAAAAATAAGACTTAATTTTTTTTCCCTGCTGTTGTTTTACTTTGTTGCTGCTGCAAATTCGTGACTTCTCCTCTGCTGCAAAATTCGGGTGTTCCTCCTTTACTACTACCACCACAAATCTTAGACATCTGAAAAACCTCATACTGTCTACCTTAGTCCATGAAAAAACCTTAGAGCTCATCCGAGATTGACACTAAAAAAATGAAGTTTCGATGGGGTATTTATACTAATTTTTTTTAAAAATGAGCAGACCTGTTAGAATTTATTATTTTTATTTTTATTTTTTTTGTAAAATCATTAATTGGCCGAATTCCAATAAATACGAAATTTATTTTTATTGTTTCAAAATATTGGCATCCGACTTGTAGGTTATATCACTCAATTAGTTATGCCTTCACCATACCATTGTTTAATCCTTTTTGAGAGTTTTTTCCCCTTTTTAGGGTCGTCATAAGAGAAAAGGTCCATGTCATATCATAAACATGCATTGGTTATAAATTTTCAGGTTTGGAAAAGTGTAGGGGTATTAAAGGCTTTACATATGCATCCATGGAATAATTAAGGGTGTAATATGCCAAGTATCATCATGTGTTCATTAAGCTACCACGTCAAAGGCTCAAGGTCCACCATGTGTTCAAGACTTGTGGGTTTAAGGACAAAACTTATCAAGTATTTATGGTACAATTAATGGGATACTTCAACCCATGTGTATGGGTCATATGTCTATACAATAAGTGTTTGTCATGTCGTTAAATAGTTCCAAGTTTTATGTGTGATTAAGACCCAAGGTACCACATACCCACGTTTTAAGGGTTCAATCCCATCAACATCAAGAAACCAAAGGTGTTTTAAGATCCCATCAAGTCACATAATGGGTCATTTTTCCATTCATTCCATTCAAGTATTTCAATTCCCAAGCTGTCAACATCTCCTTGCCATCAACATTGGTCATTTCATCAACCTTTAATTACTCCTTTTCCCATATCATCAATTTTGCTCATAACATCAACCTTTGTCTTCCTTTGTCATTAATGGTTTCTCATCAACGACGAATTTAATCACAATCTCTCCCTTTGTCATTGGTGGAAACCTCAACCTTCTTCAATTTCTCTCCACCTTTGAAATTAATGATAAAGGTGAAAATACATGTCCATTAAGGACTTTACAATGCCCCAAAGAAAATAAATATAAAGTGTATTCTTGAATATTGACTGTTGTGATTAATCCTTTTGTGAAGGAAATCTATTTTTTCCACCTTTGGTCTAGTTCCTCTTAATAGAATACATTCACCTTGTATTTCGGTACCACTTGTATTTGACCTACTTGAGGAACTTCTCAACTTATGCCCATTTCAGACAGTACATTCTTTCTTTAATTTCAACGCATTTTATTTTGTTTTGCAGGCATTTCTCAACTTGTCATCATTTGCAGGCATGTTCTTCATACTAGGGGACATATTCTAATCATTGGCATGCATCTAACATAAACATATATCTTCTTCATGTGCTTTGGGTATCCATACTATGTCTCATGTTGATTGATGCATGCATCCTCACTTGTAAAGCAGGCGTCCACCTCTTATGTTGTGGACATTTCTGAAAGCCTGATATGAAAATTGCCATTCTTTTGAAGTCATTATGCTGCAAGTTCATAACTAGCTGCCTTCAATTTTGTTCACGAAGACTCCTTCAAATCTACTTCTAGATCTGTCTGGGATAATCCTCATCAAGGTTCAATAAATACTTCAGATTTACCTTAAAATACGCTCCAATAGAGTGTTACAAATAATATATTGCTTCACACAAAAACCATCAACTCATCCTTTTAAGGTGAGAATAGAACCATTCTATTTCTCAATCAACTTTTGGTATTATATAACAATCAACAAAAGTAAATGAGCACCCTAACTTATGCATTTTTAGATCAATTCTAAACCTTATGTCATTTTCCACAAATTTATCTAAATCATGATATCAAAAGAGAAAAGAAATTCATCATTTTTTCCAACTCATTCAATGTCCTTGGTAAGTATAATCTAATTTCTAACAGCTATGAGCTTCATTAAGTATTCCAACAGTTGATTTTCTTTCCTACTGGATGAGTTCCAATTGTTGAAGGATTTCTTCAAGCATTATTTCCAGTCGCCTCATGTCTTCTTCAATTTAATGGGTGCTTTAATAACTGTATCAAAAATCATCTAGTAAATTTACAAAAGGTAAGTATGCATCAATGACAATCCAATCATCACAATATTTATTTTATTTTCTAACCATGATACTCCCCCTATCATCATGCCACTTGTATCTTTTCCTGCATTTGTCTTTCTTTTGTCAATAATTTCATTCATGATCCTAGGAAATTTTTGCTTGCTTGGAGTAGCCACTTTTTACTCTTGAGTCCATCATCCAGCTACATAGAATCAAAGAGTACTGAGGTATTTGAAGAAACTCAACATTGGCTTTCCATATGGAAGGAATCCTACCTACTCTGATCAACCTCTCCTTAATGCAACTGCTCGGTCTTCTTCATCCATACTTTCTTCTTGGCATCTGTTCTTTCAATAATTGTTCCTTCATCTATACTGGGTTTCCTTGATGATATGTATGAGATACTCCTCATGTGTTTTTTCTATGTACTCCAATAGTCTTGAGCTTTGTTCCCAAGGCCACTGCAACTATAACACCTCATCGTACGACAACATGCAGCAGTGTGACCCACATGGTTGCATGTCCAGCACTTGACTGAGTGTTGGAACTTGCAACACTTCTTCTTCCATGGAGTCTACAATCCATAGCCTTATGACCAAATTTTGAATAAGAAAAAAAAAACCATTAAATCCATACCTGGAAACAAGTGGTCTTGTTTGTGACATGGTCCTTCTTTGCAGATCATGATGATTGGATTTTCCTTGCTAAATTTTAGTATGTTCTTTCTTGATTTCTTTGCCATGCTTAAGACTCTTCAGAATCTCTGCATAACTCCTAGGCTTCTCTCCAGTCTTCTTCTCTAGGAGCTTGAAGTCTTTAGTGGTCTCTTCCTTATCATGGCCTATCCCAGTCTTGACAGGTGGTGATCTTTGATAACTAGGATTTCATCTAGAGTTGAATAAATCCTTTTAAACTTCAAATTTGTAGCATCTATCTTGTTCATTTTCTTCTTTCAGAGAAATGATCTCAAACTCTTTTGCTTAACTCACCTTATTCTATTCTAGTAGCTATTCTTTGGATTTTTTCAATTGAATTTTAAGACTCGCAAAGATATCATTGGTTTCTTTCAAGTTAGCCACTTCATTTTTCAATCGACCAAGTTCATATTTCAAAGAACTAACTTCTGCATTCTTTTCCTGAAGTTGACTCATGAGTTTTTGCTGAGTTTGCTTAGATTTTTCTAATAGTATTTGCTGCAACTCATCCTTTTCCCTAGATTTCTTCAATTTATCAAGGACCTTTCTTTAAATATTTGTGAAAGATTCCTCTCGTACTTCATTCATTAAACAACCTGTTTGTTCATCCATTGGTATCAGATCTAGCCTTCGTCACAAGCCTTGGAATCTTGAAGAAGATCCATAGATACTTCTTTGTTACGGGGTGTTGCATCCATTTACTCTCTAACTTCATTCACAATATAACTAGCATCAAGTAATATTTCATATTTGTCACTCACAAATATTTATAAAGGATTAATGATTCGAGGTTCTGGTTGTTCTAGAATTTGGTTTCTCCATTTCTAACAATCTATGTTTTTCCTTACTTATCCTTTCCTTTTCTCTTACTTAATTGACAACTTATATGAGATTCATTTTCCTTGAAATCTCTATTTTCTGGTTGCGTTGGTTTCCCATGTTTAAATGAATTTAAATTATAATGATCTAATTTCACAAGTTCTCTTCCAATTATATAGTTCAAGAGAGTATATGTTTTCTCCAATTTCATACTCTCATTCAAATAAAAAATAGTTGGATTGGAAATAATGAATGTGAGAAGGATTTTATTCCAATAACAAAAATTTCCTTATATTAGAATTTCAGAATTTCACTTCCATGAGAGTAGTTCAAGAGGTCATTTCTTCACCAAATTGTGAATTTATATTCCAAATACAAAGTTCAAGATACTATATTTCTTCACTAATTTCATACATTGTCATTCAATTACACACCATTTGGTTTAGATCTAGTGAATGTGAGAAGGACTTTATTCCAATTACAAAAATTACTTGTATTAGAATTTGACTATTTCACTTCTATGAGAATAGTTCAAGAGGCCATTTCTTCACCAATTGCATACACTTTCATTTATTTACATTAATTTTTCTTTACGAATTTACTTGTATGATAATTTCACAATTTCACTTCTATGAGAATTATTCAAGAGGCCTAATATTCACAAATTTCACAATTTCTCATTCAAATACACAATATTTGTACTCTACAACACATAAGAAGAAATCAAATTGTTTCCCACTCATTGATTCTCCTTTGCATTCAAAATACAATGATGTTCAGGCTTGTTTTTTGCAGTCATTCCCATCATTATCTGCAAACTATAGCAATAATTTGATTTCTGTAGTATTATGTGTAAGAGGAAAGAAAAAAAGGAGGGAAATATCCCAACTGTTATAGCTAATTTTAGCATACCTGGTTGATCACATATTTATGGCCTTCCATATCCCTTTATAGAATCTATGGACCCCTATTTCCCATATTATACTTTGATGTTCCAGTATTATCCCCAGAAAAAACCTGTTTATGCCTATACGTGACTTTTAGAGCCATACTTGCATGCATGTGCAAATTTTGAGCCAAAACCCACATACATCAGGAAATGTGCATGAAGACTAATACTTTTGGAGTTTTCCTCATAGGGGTCCAAATAGCTTGACTCTTGGCCTTCCATATGTCTTGAGAATGCTCAGACTTGAGCCTCCATTTCCTATTTGGAGTGCTATATATTGAGCCTCTTGAATACATTGAAGAAAGATAAAATTGAGAACAAGGAAACTATAGTCCATTGTTGCCTTACTTGTTATGCTTGAGTCTGCATCCCTTTGTCCCTTGGGAGCACACGGTGCTGCTCTTCCCAAGCGTGCCTCTACTGTGTGAGATTTCCATTGAGAGATGGAGAATTGAAGTGGTGGAGGACTTGGTTTTTCAGGTTCAAAGAAGTGCCGCAAAGGTTTTCACTATTGTATCTTTATTTTTATTAATAGAAATATCCATTTCCTGTCCAATACAGGTGCATAAATATGAATATTGTATCCATGGATGTATTTATTTGCTTATGCATGATTGATTATATGTGCTAGAGTAGGCCTAGCACTTGAATATATAGCATGATTTTCTTGTTTGCTATTGTGGAGAGCGAATTGGGAATACAAGCGTGATTGGAAAAGCTCAACGGGGATCTACATCAACCATCTGGAATAAGGTATGATTCATATCCCTTAGTGTTATATGTCTTTATTTATCTTGCATATTGGAAATGGTTGATTTTTGGTGTCATTCAGTCTGTTGTGGCACCCTAAGCCATAGGAATTTTCTCTTTGTAACAAAATTGGTGACTCTTTTGGGGAGGTTCCTTGTTTTTTATTTGGGGATTGGGTACACAAAGTGCTTGAATTGCTCTATGTTCTCTGAGTTTCTGTGTTGGGTCTAGAAGCAGGTTTACCCTTTAGTGTCTGGTTGAAGTAATTTTTGTCTCCGCCTATCATTTTACCCTCTTTTCCTTCATGTACGTGAGTTTTCGCTTCACAATTGCGTATACATGTGGTTTTCTTCTGAATTCTCACATATGTACATAGGTTTTATGTGAGCAGTCATGTATTCCTTTGTTTTGAGCTTTATTTGGATGATTGGAAGTTTTTGGGTGAGTTTTGAATGTTGTTGAGTCTTCCTAGATGCTATTGGTGTTTGTATATTACCTTTGTTTCTGACCAGAGACCCTTTTTGAGTTATTCTTCATTAGATGATTGTTACAGGGACTAGTTGATGAGCCGACTAGTTGATTAGCTGACTAATTAGAGATTATGTTGGCCGCGTAAGGTTGTGTCGGTTGACCGAACCAAAAGGTAGTTATATGTAACTATTTGTAAAGCATATATATTAAGCTATTGAGCCAGATGAGAACTTGGTCCAGTTCTATGTATGTATGGACCCTCATGACATAATATAATTTGTTATTCTATATCTATGTTCTTGTTTCTTGTCAGTTATGTCTATATGATTCAATGTGTATTATTGGTAACCCTCTGTGATCTATGAGATTACAATATTGGTTCCGTTTCAAGTAGTACATATCTAAGATGATTATAAGCAGATGATATCAGAACATGAGATTAAGAACTGGTGGGAGCGTAAGATAGAAAATTATTTTTAGAATTACATGAAGAGAAACAGATTAACCACTGCTTAGGAAAAGGAGAAATTATTCACTGAAACTCCAGAGAAGTTTGTAGAATCGGTACCCCAGCTTTTGAAAACAATTCTGGATGAAAAATTCAAAAGAAACTAAGGACCAAGAGCTGCTAGAGAAACTGATTCGAGGGGGATGAACAAACCTGTCGGAGTGGTATGAAAAGGTCACAGATGAATTCTATGAGGAGCAAGCCATAGAAGAAAGAACTTCAGTAGAAACCATTAAGAAAATATTCTATACAGACCTTACCGAGCAATTCATGTGCTCCCTACTGACCCTACTGTACAACCTCGTCCCTCACTGCCCGAACTGCCACCAAATTCTAACTAGGAAGAGAAACAGAAAAAGTGGGAGAAATTCATTACCAAAAGGGAGTGGGAGTACTTCCTAAGCAAGTAAATATAACTATGCGAGTTTTCTAAAGCGTCGGGTAGGCTCTGGGGGGGTATTTGGTCATATGTCGGGGTAAAGTGAAGAGGATTCTAGTCTACTAAAGGAGACACCATCAACAGCAATGAAAAGTCAACCTAAAAAGGAAATTGAATGAACAGTGACACACAAAGGTACAGTGGATTTACAGAAAGTAGAGAGAGAAGAGGCTGAAAAGAAGGGAATAAAGAAGAGAACAAGCTATAGCACTGCAAAGAGAAATGAATACTAGGGTGATAGACCAGGAAAGAATTCCGCCAGAGTCAGGTCATAACCAACAGGAAGAAGGCATGGATGAATACGCATCACCCATGGAAGAAGACTTGTGGATAGAGCAGCGTGAAGCTCTCCAAATAGAAGTTCCCCGAGAGATAATACCTCTGTCTCCAATGAATTTGAGTACCATGATACAAGCCATTATCGAAGAAGACCTAAGACTAAGAGCTGGTGATTTTGGTATATGGAGCTGACTAGAAGATGAGATAAATGATGATAATCATATAGTTATCCATCAACCAGAGGAAAAAAATTGGGTCACACTTCAAGCATACCCTTCTAACCATAGTATCCACTTACTTTACCCGATACATGAAGGATCACCCCCCTTCCAAACACAACTTTGGAAAATACAGAATAGTCAGACCTGCAGACAAATCAATGCAGTTGGACATTGACAGGAGAAGTCAACCTGAACTGATTGCTTATCAGAGAAGAAACAACAAACAAAATGACCGACAGGAACGAAATTTTTGTCTACAATAACTTTGCACAATGAGACAAGCAAAACATCCCACTACCCCCACCACCACCCCCACCGCCGTCACCTCCTAGAGGAGATATAGACAGTGATTCCAACATGGGTCACGGATCAGCACATATCCCTCTATACAAGGGTGACAAATATCCTAGATGACATTGGTTCATCTGTGAGTCAACATGGGATGAAAATCAGGTTACAACGGAAGTTCGACAGATGGAACAGTTCATCGGTGCCTTGAGTAAAAGAGCATTAACGTGGTACATGACCTATATAGAGAGAACTCCCCAAGAATCTAAAGCAGAAATTAAAGCACAATTCTTATCTTTCTTTAAAACTCTAGATGCAAAACATTTGGAAGCCAAAAAGTTGAAAACAACATATCAAAATCCAGCAGAGTCTGTCCGAGAATATGACAAACGATGGAAATACCTCCTTATCCAACTGGATTATCTAATTGATGAACAACTATTAATTTAGTGGTTTCTTGCAGGTCTATCATAGAAAATTCAGTGGCACATAAGCTTGGAGACGTTTAAAACATATGAAGATGCACTTACCAAAGCTCTGGAAGTGGAGATGGATGAATATTTCCTAGCATATCCCATGGATACTAGACTGGAAGAATAGTTAGAAATAATGCAGAAATCATTGAAAGAACTAAACCTCAAGAACCAAGATGTATGGTGCACAAAATTCTCAATGGCCAGACACACTAAAGATAACTGTCGGCAAGACATAAGTCGACATGATGTTCGATTTGTTTATACAAAGTGCTTCTGTGACATCTGCCAAGAACATGGAGAACACACAATGAAATATTTCCCGTATAACATGAAAAATGGAAAATCATCTTGGTGTGCAATATGTGAAGTAAAAATTCATGCAACAGTCGACTGCCACTTAAATTTAAAGAACTAACAAAACTACCAACCAGTCTACCAGATAAACGCAATTGCACAGAACAACGATAACAACCAATAAAGCAATGATCAAAATGAACTGAATAATCAAAGAAATGAAGGCCATCGATATGAGCACTGGTTCGACAACTGTCATGGAGGATATGGAGGTTGAGGTTGATTCTCTGGGAATCATGACAACTAACCCCGTCGGTCCATCCAGTGTTTTACATGCTATAAAGAAGGTCATCGATATGTAGATTTCCCATACAAGGACATAAGCGATTTAAATCAGAATGCTTGCAGCAGGAATTATCTACCCTATTGACCAATCAGAATGGGAAATCCCAATGGTTGTGCAATGAAAGAAACATGACCCGACAAAGCTACGGATTTGTGTCGACTTCAGATAATTAAACAAAGTCACCTTAATAGACCCATTCCTCACACCCTATGCAAATGAAATCCTAAATGAAGTCACAGGATATGAATGCTGCTCATTTACAGATGGATTCTTAGGTTACAACCAAGTACCATTAGCCAAAGAAGACCAGAAAAATATAACATTCGTATGTGAATTCAGCTCATTTACCTATAGAGTTATGCCTTTTGTTATAAAAAACGTACCTGTAGTATTTTCGAGAATTGTGGTCAAAACATTTCAAGAATATATCTACAAAACAATGGAAGTATATTTTGATGATTGGATGATATACTCTATGCTGAAAGATCACTGCAAATGGCTAAGGATCATGATGGAACGATGCCGACAAATCCAGCTATCTATGAACATAAGGAAATGCATATTCCTAACTCTTATAGGGATACTATTAAGACACATTGTATGCAAAGAAGGAATCAAGGTTGACTTTGCAAAAATAAAAATTATCCTTGACTTAAAACCACCAATGAACCCAAAACAAGTCAGGGTACTACTTGGTCATACAGGATATTACAAAAAATTAATGATATACTACTCAGATATGACCTGTCCATTAGAAGAACTATTAAGAGAAGATCAGGAGTTCGACTGGACATATGAATGTAACATATCATTTGAAACACTAAAAAGGAAGCTATTCGAGGCACCCATCCTAAGGTTCCCAAATTGGTCAATCAAATTTCATGTACATATTGACACATCAAGCCTAGCAATATGAACGGTCTTAACACAACCAGGGGACGACGGAATGGATTACCCCATAGTTTATAGCAGCAGAAAACTAAATAAGGTAGAAAGAAACTATTCAAGAACAAAGAGAGAAGCATTAGGAATGGTTTTTGCACTACAAAAGTATCGACATTACCTACTAGCCAACCTTTTCATCTTTTATACCAACCAGCAAGCATTAAAATACCTTGTAAACAAACCCTTACACCATGGGATAATTTTTTGATGCCTACTACTATTCCAAGAGATCGAATTTGAATTTGTTGTTAAATGTCGGACTCGACCACTTGTCATGAATCGATACAAGAGAGGAGCTATCAGGAATCGAAGACGACCTACCGAATGCACACTTATTTCGAATAGAATCAGTCCCAGCAGAATTAGAGGAAATAGCTCAGTTCTTATAAAGGGGTCAAGCACCAGAGGGCATGAGCATGAAAAAGAAACAAATCTTAGCTATGAAAGATGCACCATATAGCCTCATAAATGGATTTTAATATAAAATGGGCCTGGACGACATCCTCAGACGATGTGTATTAGAAAATGAAAGAGATAATATCATGTACAAAGCACACTATGGACTGGTGAGAGGACATTTTCAAGCAGATACAACTACCAATAAAATCCAATAGTCAGGGCTATGGTAGCCGACACTATACAAGGATTGTAAAAAGTTTGTTAGCCAATGCGACAGATGTCAATGACTGGGTTGACCTATTCCTAGTACATAAATTTCCTTGATATCAGTAAACCCAAGTTTGACATTTGAAATTTGGGCCATTGACTTCATAGGACCATTCCCGATACCAGCAAAATGAACAGGTGCAAGATACGTAAAAACCGTAGTAGAATATGTAACCAAGTGGGTAGAAGCAGAACCTATTGACACATGTTCTAGTGAGATAGCTGCTAAATTTATCTATGAAAATATAATTACCAAATTTAGATGCCCAATAACCCTAATCAATGACCAAGGTTCACACTTTATTAACAAAACCATTAAAGCACTAACAAACCAGTTCAAAATTGACCACCAGCCTATTACAACTTATCACCCTCAGTTGAATGGAGCAATCAAGGAATTTAACAAAACATTAACAAGGGGCCTAACAAAAATCTGCAACACCAACAAAGATGATTGGGACGAAAAAATACTTGTAGTTATTTGGGCTTACAGAATAGCCTACAAGCGCTCGACCGACCAAACACCGTTTTGACTAGTCTATGGCCAAGAAGTAGTTGTTCCACTACATTTTCATCATCAAACACCTATCATTGCAGATATTTGACATGTCGATGTCAAAGAAGGTGGGAAGGACCAACTAATGCAATTAAGCAAGCTAAGAGAACACCGGTTTCTCACTCTACAACATCAAGAAATCCAAAAATAGCTGTAGAAGGATTGGCATGATCGTAATATCAAAAACAAAAATCTGTCGGTAGGGGACCTCTCCTTACTATACAACAGTCGAGTAAAAGGAAAACCCAAAAAGTTACACATAGAATGGATGGGACCTGACATTGTCAAAGAGATTCATGTAACCGGATCAGTCTGACTAAGGACATTACAAGGCATAATATTTCAGAAACTTGTTAATGGTGCTTGACTAAAACGGTACAAAAATTAAACCAAGTTCTCAAAAAAAATACATAAATATAACGACCATAACTGTCAGAAAAAAATGATAAAATATAAAAATCCTAAAATAGAACCAACACCCATAATCTAGGATGATAGGAAAATTTGAAACATATAATAACCAAAACTTTGACAACCAACACCAAACCCATCAACTGCTCGCATGATCGACATCGACCAACTACCTCGAAGGTCAAATCATGCCTTCATGACTACGGACATAAGGAGCACCAAAACCAAATCACAATTAACACAAACTCTAGAGACCATGCTGGACCCTCACTTCCACCATTAATACATCCATTGACAGAAACGTCACCCGCTCCACCTATAAATATCAGGCCAGAAAAAGATCATTTACCGTATTTTGAAGAGATAGAACAATTCAGCAGTTAGAAATTTGAGAGATGAGAACCTGTAAGAAAATTCAACCAAGATATCGACAAGATGGCCCCAAAGCAAACCAGAGCTGCAACTACAAAAACAAAAGAACTACAATCTGCTGAAACCCCATTGATGAGAAGGTTAAGAAATATCAAGAATTCCAAGGTACAAGAAACCTTGTGGTCCAAAACCTAGGCAGAAATCAAAGAATGGGCTTACCAGGACAAGAAAATAACACCAGAAGCAAAGAAGATAAAATACAACACCATCATGACCTACATGAATACACAATTCATGGCAAGCTTTGGAGGAATGAAAGAAACAACAGTAAAATTTATCATTAGTCGGTATCACAATGGTAAATTTTAATTCGACTGACCAATAGAAATTTATGGAGAAGTAATATAAAAACTTACCAGTCTATCAATCAAGGCAACCCTGTCCCTATTGGTATAAAAGAAGGATTGGTAGAATGACTAACTAGAACACCAAAAGGAAATAATTCAAAAGGGCTAATGATTAGTTAGATACAAGCCCAGATGCCACAAATCGTAGCCAAAATTATAGCAACAGGACTCACCCCTACAGGTTGAGGGAGTGATATAAAGATGGACATGCTAGAAGTAGTCGACACAATAGCAACTACAGGAAAAAATTACCATTGGGCTCAACATGTTGCTGACATGCTCAAAAGTATCTGTGAAAAATGCCAAGAGTTGGCTGGGATATAAGGTTCCCATATTTGATTCTATGGATAGCAATGTACCACTTGTGTCCAGTCGAGGACAAGTAGTTCCAGGAACCATACAAGTACCACATGTGAAGGTTCAAGCCATTTTCACAAAATGGAACACTGAAATAATTAGCAAATGGTAAAGTAATGCTGGAAAACTAGTTTCAAAACCTGAAAATCTAGATGACCAGATGGAGGGTGCCTTAGAACATCCGAAGAAGTCTACCAAAAACATCTCATATTCAACTCGAGCTAGACCACACGGCATTCTGGTACATACAGGGAGAAAGGGAAACAACAAAACCTCTCAACTATTACCCAACAGTCGAAGAGATCTTCTGCGAGCTAGCTCAACAATTTGGTACAAATTTATCAATACTAGTAAAAGCCAAAGAAATAAATCAAACAATTGAAGAACCATTAATAGACCAAGAAAAAGAGAATGACAATGAACTCTGATTACATATCAGTACCTTCATGTCGAATGATATATCGGTAGAGGATACCAACAGATTACAAATAACAATCGTACCACCACTGACCCAAAGAGGAAATACACCAACTAAGAAGCAGGTAACCAAACCACCTAAGAAAAGTATCATTCTGACCAACCAATAGAGGAGAAAAGAATAACTGGATGATGAAATCGAATCAGATGATCTAGAATATGCTATGACAAAAGAAAAATTAAGGAAAATAGTGAAGGAAGTAGCAGTCTCGAGGAAGAGGAAGGCACTTCAGGAACAGGAAAAGGGGAAACACAAGCTTATCCTTTCAGAGTTAGAAGATGAGGAATAACTACAAGAGACTACTGTTGATATCATAGAAGATGCAACAGCAAACAAAGTGTCGGTCGAAACACAATTCAGATGGTTCATCGAAGCAGGAGCAAAGCAAGGTCAACCAAAAAAGGTAAAAAGTACAACCACTTCAATGGATGAAAACATTGTTGATTTAGTTTCTACACCTCCACCCCCATATCCAACCCAGATTACACAGGAAGACAATCCACAAATACCCACCATAAGCCCATTCGACATTTGTAAGAATGCTATGTCGAAGAAACTGAAAGAACGGTTCAACCAGGACGGTGATTTCTAGGAATGCATTGAAAAAATACCTGAAATACTCACCTCTATCTAGAAGATTACCACCAAATTTCCACTGATTGAATCTAGTGCATCACGGCAAATCCTCTCTCAACAAATTGGCCAAATACCCCAGAAACCAAGATCTATGGGAATTATCAAGTCTAAATTCTTGAGGAACCCAGACAAGATATCTCAAATTGTTGCAAGTCGCACCTCATCCATTATCCCTTTCAACATTGCACACCCTCCATAAGCCAATGAACCAGCAAGAGATGTGGAGGAAGATAACTTGGAAGATATCAACCAAGTGATCGACAACCTATTCTCTGACAACCCAGATGATTCACCACTAGAATTCGAAGACCCAACATTGATTGACAATATCCCCACTACACCAATTACACCCGACTAGTCACCATCTCCACCACCACTTCCAAATCTAGAATCTTGACCAAACCCCGAACCATCTGTGTCAAAACCTCCAGACACAAACCAAGCTATAGGTTCCAACCAAGAAAGTTAACCAGAAATTCCATCGACTACTAGAGATCAGCAACCAGAAACCCAACCATAGGAGAATCCACCACTTGCATATGCACAGGCACAACAGCAGACATAACAACATAAACACAAGAGAAAAAGAGACAGAAAGAAGAAGGAACACCACAAAGAATCACAGTCGACAATGGTCCACATTAGCCAACTTGGATCGACTACTGCAGTTGATGCAACAAAGCTAAGATACGGAGAGTTGGGAAAACTCTTAGAAACTCTGGCCACTGAGGCAAAAACAAGAAGCCAGATCAGATGCAAGCAGTTCGACAATAGTAAGAATGAACAAGTCGAGTTCTTATCAAAATGCAAAAAATTAGTTCAAACAGTAAGACCAGGACCTCTAGAGGCCGACACTAACAAGCCACTTGAAAAGGTATATCAGTTATTTGAAAGCATGGTGTCGATCCTACAATCACATTTTCTAAATACAAAAGTAGACCAAAAAGAGCAGACATCCAAATTGTTAAGGCAACAACAGTACACAACATTCTCGGAGGCTCACAAAGTACTACAAGACCACATGGAAGAGTTTGTTATCACAGAAGAAGTACTCCGTAATTGGCCCACTTATTATGGGAAAGTATTTCAGCAAACCCAACAAACCCAAGAACAAATTCAAGCACTAGAAAGAAGAAAAGGCACCGAAGAAGCACTGAGAAACCAGATACAAGATCAAATTATATTGGAAACAGCTAAACTATAGAAACTAGAAAAACAAGCACACCAATGGGTACAGTAAGCACTTCCAAGCCTAGATAAACTAGATACCATCTATGCGCAAATGAAAAGACTATTGGAAACAACAGAAGAAAAAGATCAATTCATGGGACCTGACATGGAAAGCATAGAAAACCTTTCCATCCAGGAGAAGATGTCAACCTTATCAAGCATCACAACATTGACCATCGACATCCAATAAGTATTGCAGAGCTGGGAATAATTTCAACATCAGTTGGCCATTACAGTAGAAGCAATTGTGGAAATATGTGTGCAGAAGCGACCAACCATCTAACTACGCAGTACATGAATATAAACAATACTAGAAACAACTACCAAAGACTACACGTTGTGGAAGTGCCTCCCCTGTTTCTTCGGGACGAAGAAAGATTTTGCTCCTGGGGGAGATGTTGGAGGGACTAGTAGATGAGCTGACTAGTCAAATAGCTGACTAATTAGATATTAGGTCGGTCGCCTAAGGTCGTGTCAGTTGACTGAACTGACAGGTAGTTATATGTAACTGTTTGTAAAGCATATATATTAATTTGTTGAGCCAGATGAGAACTTGGTTTAGTTCTGTGTATGTATGGACCCTCATGACATAATATAATCTATTATTCTATATCTATGTTCTTGTCTCTTTTCTGTTATGTCTATATGATTCAATGTTTATTATTGGTAACCCTCTATGATATGTGAGATTACAAAAATGTTGTTCTTGTCATCTTTTTCCTTTTTGGGGGGGGATTAGTGAAATAGGTATCTTTTATATTGGTGCATTTCTTGGATTCTGAGTGGTTGCAGGGTCCAAGATTGGTAGAGTCTTTTTGTTGCTTTAACATCTCATTTATTTCAAAAAATACAAAAATATCTGATTTTTTGCATATTTATGCATTGTTGCACTTTTGCACTTGCATGGTACTTGCATTAGGTTTTCTTACTAAAGTTATAGTCATGTTTTCATTTAGGAATGATTGCATTATCATTTGAAGGAAAAACATGCATCTCATGTAGTGGCATACCCCGTTTTTTCATTTAGACAAGATTTCACTTGACATTGTTTATTAGGTGTGCACATTTATTTCATTGTTGAGTCATAATACCATTAGTTGCATAGTCATTTCCCTTTGAGTAATCACAAACATTAAAATCAATGCTCAAATTAAAATGAACTACACATTTTTTATTTTATAGGTTTCACAAACAAGATTAGGATTTACAGTCTTGGAATAGTTCATTGTGAGTTAATTCTCCAGGACTACTAAACGAAATAAGTAGGAGTATATCCAGGTGAGAGAGTGAAATCCTTGGTATAATTAGTGTTTTTTAGGAGGCTCCTCTTACACAGGAGTTAAGCACAAGGAAGCATATACAATTATGGTTGGGATAGCCCTTGGCCACTTTTTGTGAGCGCCGGAGATATTTCTAGGATCGTATTTGTATTTGGGGGCATTTGAGGTATGGGTTGGTACTTTAGAGCTTTGGGATTTCCTACCCTTCCCATATGATTGATCCCTCATGCGACTGTCCTATCGAGCATTGGGTATATTGGGGTGACCTTAGTTTCCTTACCTAGGTATCGTAAGGGGTACTTGCAGAGGTTGTTATGTGAGTGTCCTGGCCAGGTAGGGGTCGGACAACACAGTCACTTTATGTGTTGAAGCTGAGGGCCACTGTAATTAGTTACACACCTCCACTTGTAGTGTATGGGAGTCCCAAGCGTCTCCTAGGAGAGACATACCTACTGCATTCAAAATATCTTATATCCTCCCCTTGGTTTTCTTGTATATTTTGTTATAGATTTTCTGAGGAGTGTGCTCTGTGTGCACTAGATTTATTTAGGGGACGTAATTAGTTTGAGTATTTTTATTTTTTTGTTGAGTCATAGTGGATCTGGGTGAGACACCCTGTTGTTCTCATCATTTAGCAGGCCTTCTACCTTCTACGTCTCATCCTCCTTTGGGAGAGAGAGCTAGGCAATCTGGGTGGATTGATACTCACTTTGATTCACACACAAATCTCACCATGAGTCATACATCTGATATTTTGGAAGGTTCCCCTTCTCCACCCCCTGAGGGGGAGACTTTACCTGAGAGCTTGTATGGGACTCTAGAATATCCTAACCACTTTGTAGCTGGGACATCACATGATGTTTTATCACAATTTCCAGACCACATAAACTCAGATATTTGGTATTGGTCACATATTCCAAGCGGTGAGACTCATGATGTACCCATTAGCACTAGCACATTTAGGTATGGCATGTCAGACCTTCCCGAGACCGGTTAGACACCCAATATTGGATAGGGTGTTGAACCTGGTGCTGCGTGTTGTAATCTCACAGATCACATAAGGTTACCAATAATACATACTAAAACATAACTATAAATCAGAGACAAGAGACAAGAACAGATAAGATAACAGATTATNCGAACTGAACTGAGTTCTTGTTTGGCTCAACAACCTAATATATACAATGTACAGACAATTACAAAATAACTACCTGTCGGTTCGGTGAAATGACACGACTTTTAGTTAGCTGACCTAATCTTTATAGTTAGTCGGCCGACCGACTTAGTCGGCTGATCGACTAAGTCAAACCATCGACTTAGTTGGCTGATCGACTAAGTCGGTCTTCGTTCAAGTTGACTTCATTGACTTTCTCCTTCTACATCTCCCCCACCAACAAAACATTTCTTCCTCCCGAAGAAATGGGGAGGTACAAAAAATGAAGCTCTGTCGAACTGTTGAAGATTGCTATTGCTGTGGACTGTGCAGACGGATGGTTGGTCTCTTTTGGACACAGACTTCGATGATGGCCGGAGCTGTGATGGCAAGGTGATGCTGAAAGTCTATCCAACTTTGAAAATATTTTTGTATGTCGATCGTTAATGTTGTTAAACTTGATAGGACTGACATCTTTTCTGAAATGGGGACTTCTGCGATTTTTTCCATATTGGGGCCTAAAGCTTGGTTTTGCTCTGCTGCTGCGTCGATGAGTCGTTTCATCTGGGGCCAGATGACATTGACCTTTTCTAAGTTTGGCAAAGCCTTTTATACCCACTGATGAGCTGCACGCTCCAGCTGGTGCAGCTTGTTGGTCTCCAGCACGATCTGTTCCTATATGGTCTGTCTGAGTGCTGCCTCCGTCGTTTTCCTGCCCTCCAAATCCTGAATGCCTTGTCTCATTTGCCTTGTCTACTGATAGACCTGCCCATAATGAGTAGGCTAGTGGTGTAAGACTTCTTCTGTGATGACAGATTCCTCCATGTGGTCCTGGAGCACCTTGTAGGCCTTTGAGAAGGTAGTGTGCTATGCTAGGAGCAGTCAAGCAGTTTCCTCCTTTTGTTCTTCCTTAGTCTCTTGCATCTAGGCCTAGATGGTCGATACCATAGTCTCGAAGAGCTGTTATGCTCTTTCAAGTGGTCGATCTGTGTCAACTTTGACAGGACCTGGTATCACGGTCTGTGCTAGAGCTCTGCATTTTTCGAGAAACTCGAATTCTTCTGCATTTTTGGCTGTAAGCTCTTTATTTTTTCGAACCGTCCTTAGCTTTGCTTCTTTGGCCACGGTTTTGAGGAGCTGGCCGACCTCTGTTTCGGTCAAGGAACTTGCATCACTTAATCTTATCCAGAGGTCGAAAGTTTTGGTATGATGTGATTTCTTCTTCTTGTGTTTGTCGGCCTCTGGCTCCTGGGTGCCTTTAGTAGTTGAGGTTGGGTCAGTGGTCGGGGGAACGGAAGTCGATGGATTCTCTGGTTGGGGGGTTGGTATGACTACGTCTGGCTAAGAAGATGTATGTGGTTGTGATAGGTCTGGTTGTGAATCTGGTGGTGGTGGAGGGGGTGGTGGTGGTGGTGGCGGTGGGGTGGGGGAATCTACAAGGGTAGATGGGTTTGCTGAAGTGTGTGGTGGGATTTCATCGGAAGAGATACCTGCTTCCGAAGGTGTGGTGGGTAGGTCGTCCTAGGCGTCGGGGTTGATTGGCTCTACGACAGACTGTGATGCTCCAATTACATCATATTGTTGGTCTCGGGTGAAGGTTGTTGTAATTTTTGCATAGGGATTTTTGCTTGCATAGAGAGGAGCTGTTGTTTGTATTTTGTGGGCCGACTGAAATAGTGCATGCAGCGTTACGAAGAAAGATTTAAGCTAAGCGTCTTGGTTGACCTTGGGTTTGACTGTCTCCGGGATTTCTCTTCCATATACGTCGGGGGGACTGACCGACTGTTGTATCGATGTTTGCTCCTCGACTACGAGTGTCGAGGATGGGGGTGGAGGGGTCGACACAAGGTCGACAACGTTTTCAGGCATCGGTGTCGTTTTTTCTTTCTTCGGCCGATGCTCTGGAGCTCCTACGTCCAGATACCGTTGAAACTGAGTTTCAATTGAGACTTTATTTGCAGCGGTGTCCTCGACTATGTCGACGGCCGCGGCTACTAGCTCCTCCTCATCGTCGGATGAGTCAGTAAGAAGAAGCTTGTGCTTACCCTTACCTTGTTGTAGTTTTTGGGCCTTGATTCTTTTTCTGGTGACAGCTATCTCCTTGGCCAACTTCTTAATGATGCTTTTAGATAAGGCATATTCTGGATTGGCATCCTCGACTTCACCTATCGGGATTGGAATTGGGTCGACAGTTGCTAAAGCCGGAGGGGTTTTTTGTTGCTGTGGTTGTACTGTTGGTCATTGTTGTTCAGTCGGCTGTGGGTCGACTACCTTTGTAGTCGAAGGTTTGACAGTGATGTGTACCCGACTAGTGGGCTCGGTCGGGGTGTCCTTCGACACAAATGTGCTGATGTAAAGATTAAGCTCGTAGTGTTCCTCTTTTTCCTGGTCAGTAAGTGGCTCTATGATGGAGAAGTCGACCTATTTGGAAGCCTCAGGTATTTTAATTTTCTCTGAGCCTGTCGGGTCAACTCCCGGAAAATCTGCTCGACCGTCAAATAGTAGTCGAGGTCTTGGGCTTTGGGGTCCTGACCTTGCATGTACCAGACCGATGTGTGGTCAAGTTCTAACTATATATGGGAGTTCACAGGGAGGTTTTGTCAGATGTTCTGGGGCACCCTCCACCTCGTCGTGCAAACCTTCAACTGCTGAAACCAGTTTTCCAAGAAGACTTTCCCCTGTTCCAGCTCATGCAGGGTTCCTTTTTGTGAGAAGTGTTTAAATCGGTTCATCTCGAACCTAGTTAGCTCCCAGAATACTGGAATACCCTCTGGATAGATATGGTACATTACAATCCAAAGAATGAGAGAGGGGAACTTGATCATACCTCCCGTCTCTTGGCATCTTTTGCAGATGGTTTTGACCATGTCGACAACATAGTCTCCCCATCAGTAGATCCGACCGTCGGTCGCGATTGTGTCGACAGCCTCTAGCATCTCCAGTTTAAGGTCGCTGCCTCGACCAGCTAATGTAAGGGTGATTGCAATGATTTTAGCCACAATTTGTGGCATCCGTGTCATAATCTGGGCAATCATCATCCCCTTGGAATTCTTTCTCGACGGCGAGCCCGTAAGCTCTTCGAATAACCCTTCTTTAATCCCAATTGGTACAGGGTTGCCTTCGTTGGACAGACTAGTAAGTCATGAGATAACATCCCCGGTAATGTCGATCAGCCTGTTGAAGTAGAATCGGCTATTGTGGTAACGGCTGATAATGAATTTGACCACTGCTTCTTTCGTCCCACCACATCTTGCCATCAGTGGTGCGTTAGGGTAGTTGAAGAGGGTGCTCTTCCAGATTTTCTCAGTGGCCTGGGTCATCCTTTTGTCGACATAGGCCCATTCTTGGATTTCTGTCCATAGTTTCTAACATTGGCCATCTTGGACTTTGGCATTTTTTATGTTCTTTAATCGGCGGACCAAAGGTGTGTCCTCTTCTTGCAGCTCTCTCGCCTTAGCCGCTGCTCGGGTCAGTTTGGGTGCCATTGTGTCGGGTTGGTCGAAGGTGTTACAGGTTTCTTGGTCTTTAGTCGACTGAGGTTGCGGTTGCTCTGTGGGTAAATGGTGTGGTAGATGAACCTTAGACTATCTTGTATTTACAGGCGCAGGTGTTTTGGCGTGCAGAGATGGACGTATTAATGGCGGACTGGACAGTCCGACTGTAATACTCGAATGGGACTTAATGGTGGAATGTGTGCAGCGCTTGCAACGCTCGAGGCCATCAATACGTGATGGGACTCTTGAGGTCGTCGGTCGGTGTCGGAGGTGAAAATGGTCGGTTGGACTGGTCGATGAGGATGGTCGAAGATGATGATGTCATTTATCGAAGTAGTGAGTTGCTGTCATGGTTGTTGTGTGTGATTGTAGTGTTTTGTTTTGGACATTTTTAGGTTTTTATGGGTTTTGGATTGACGGTTAAGGCCAGTTTTTTTTAGTCTTTGTAACGTTTAAGTCGGGCTCCATTAACAAGCTTTCAAAATACTAGGCCCTGTAATGTCTTTAGTCGAACCAAGCCATTGGGGTGCATTTCTTCAACAATGTAAGGTCCCATCCATTCTGTATGTAGTTTCTTGGGTTTTCCTTTAACTCGACTATTATAAAGTAAAGCAAGGTCACCGACCGACAGGTTTTTGTTTTTGATGTTACGATCGTGCCATGCTTTCTATTGTTGTTTGTGAATTTCCTGGTGCTGGATAGCCATGAGTCTATGTTCTTTGAGCTTACTGAGTTGAAATAGTCGGTCATTTGTTGCCTGTTCGACATCGACATGTAATAGTTGTGCAATAATAAGTGTCTACTGTCGAAAATGTAGGGGGACGACTGCTTCTTACCCGTAGACTAGTCGAAAGGGGGTTTGGTCGGTCGACCATTTATATGCTATCCTGTATGCCCAAAGGACCGCAGGGATTTTCTCATCCCAGTAGTCTTTGTCGGTGCTGCATATTTTGGTTAACCCTTTTGTCAATCGTGCCATTCGACTGAGGGTGATATGCAGTGCTTCGTCGGTGGTCGATATGAAATTGGTCGGTCAAATTTTTGATGGTTTTGTTGATAAAATGTGATCCTTGGTCGCTAATCAATGTGAGTGGGCATCCAAATCTAGTGATAATGTTTTCATAGATAAACTTAGCAGCTACCTCACTTGAACATGTATCGACGGGTGTAGCTTCTACCCATTTAGTGACATATTCCACTGTCGTGATAATATATCTTGCACCTGATCGTTTGGCAGGGATAGGGAAAGGTCCTATGAAGTCTATAGCCCAAATTTTGAATGTGAGGCTAGGGTTTACATATATCAAGGGAATTTCTGTGCTCGGCAGAGGTCGACCAAGTCATTGACATCTGTCACATCGACTAATGAAGTTTTTGCAATCTTTGTGGATTGTCGGCCACCATAATCCTGACTGTTGGATTTTCTTTGCAGTGGTGTCTGCTTGGAAATGTCCACCTGCAGGTCCATAATGTGCTTCATGCATGATTTGTTCTCTCTCATGGTCGAGTACACACCTTCTGAGAATGTCGTATAACCCCATTTTGTACAAAAATCCATTGATGAGGCTGTAGGGTGCAGCCTTCATAGCTAAGATTTGTTTTTTCTTGGTGTTCAGACCTTCTCGTGCCTGACCTGTCTCTAATAACTGAGCTATTTATTCTAGTTCTTCGGGTACTGCTTCTATGCAGAATAGATGTGCATCTGGAAAGTCGTCATCGACTCCGGTCGGTTCCTCCCCTGTGTCGATACGGGATAGGTGGTTGGGCCCGACATTTAACTTTCCTGGTCGGACCACTACTTCAAACTCAAATTCTTGAAAAATAAGTAGCCATCGACAAATTATTCCATGATGAAGGGGTTTGTTAACAAGGTACTTCAAAGCTTGATGGTCGGTATAAAATGTGAAAGGGTTGGGCAATAGGTAATGTCGATACTTTTGGAGAGCAAAGACCATACCTAGGGCTTCTTTTGCAGTGGTCGAATAGTTCCTTTCAGCTTTATTTAATTTTTGATTGCTGTAAACTATAGGGTAATCCATCCTGTCATCCCCTGGTTGAGTCAGGATTGCTCTGATTTCTATTCCTGAGGCATCGATATGCACATGAAATTTGGTCGACCAGTTTGGAAATTTGAGTATGGGGGCTTCAACCAGTTTTCTTTTCAGTTTGTCGAAGGAGATCTGGCATTCTTCTGTCCACTTAAATTCTTGGTCTTCCTTGAGTAATTCTTCTAGATGGTAGGTCATGTCTGAATAGTGTCTTATGAACTTCCTATAGTATCCTGTATGTCCAAGTAATACCCGAACTTGTTTAGGATTTATTGGGGGCTTCAGGTCAAGGATGATTTTAATCTTTCCAAAATCAACTTTGATACCATCTTTACAAACAATATGCCCTAAGAGTATTCCTATAGGGGTCATAAAGATACACTTATTAATGTTCAGGGAGAGTTGAATCTGTCGACATCTCTCCAGCATAAGTCGGAGCCATGTGCAGTGATCTTTTAAAGTGGAGTATATAGTCCAATCGTCAAAGTAGACTGCCATGGTCTTATAGATATATTCTTGGAAGGTCTTGACAACAATTCAGGAAAACAATGCAGGTGCATTCTTTAGCCCAAAAGGCATAAATTTTTAAGCAAAAGAGCCAAATTCACAGACAAATGTTGTCTTTCTCTGGTTTGCCTTTGTGATTGGTACTTGGTTATACCCTGAGAATCCATCTATGAAGGAATAACATTCATGTCCTGCCACTTCATTTAAGATTTCATCAGCATAGGGGGTTGGAAATGGATCTATCAATGTGACTTTGTTAAGCTCCCTAAAGTCTACACAAATTCTCAACCTTGTCGGGTCATGTTTCTTTTGCTGGACGACCATGGGACTTGCCCATTCGGACTGATCGATGGGGTAAATGATCCCTGCTGCTAACATGTTGTCTATTTCCTTTTTAACTATGTCTTTGTACTTATGGGCTAGTTTATAAGGTCTTTTCTTGATAGGTTAGACATCAGGTTTAGTATCTATTTTCATTTCTCCCATCTCTTGTACTAAGCCTTTTAAGTCTTAATAGTCCCTTGCAAAAACATCCTGGAACTCTCTAAGTAAGTTCACTATTTCAGTGGTCTGCTGTTCATTCCAATAGTCACCAATCTTGGCTATTTTTGGTCGGTCGTCATTTGAAATGTCGACCTCCTTAGTTTTCAATTTGGCATCTAGCCACTCTGGTGCTTTAGCTTCATTGATTGGCCGACTTCCTTCTGTGAACTGTGAGAATGTGGCAGGGAAGTCGGTTGCAGTCATTCTATCAAGATCTGGTTTGTCGGTAGTCTCGACTTTCAAGATTGAGTAGATGGGTTTTGTTGTTTCCATGTGGTCAGTCTTCCATCTGAAGCTTTTACCTTCCGTGTGTTCATTTTCTAATTGTAAATGTGTCGAATATGATTTTGATTCAGTTTGTATCGTGTTACAGTCCTTGATTTGTCGATGGTCTTGGAAGGGTTGTTTTTCTGTCGGTTGGAGAAATTGTTTGATTTGGTGTGTTGTCCCAGCCAATTGTTTGTTGTGAGGTATGAACTGGAAGTCCTGAATAAAATTTTCTTTAAGTTCATGCCAAAAGAAGGTTTCACCTCGAGCTTCCTCCATCTTATACCATTTATTGGGTAAGTCAGCTAGTGTTGAAGGGAACAAATGTGGCCAGGCTCTCTCATCTTTATATCCAAGTCTTCTCCACTCCTTTTCACAAGTCTTAATGTGTTCTTCTGGGTCTTGACCTTGGATAAAGAGAGGTATTTGAGCTTCCTGGGTTAACTTTTTACCACCAAACCGTTCGACAAAGAAAGTTGAAGCAGTTGTCAAGCTCTACAATTTTGTCTGATGGGTATCCCACCACCTAGCTGCTTGACCCGTAAATGTTTCCACTAAGCTTTGAAGTCTGCCATGTTCTCCAATAGTTTTAGATACTTGTTCGACATGCATGACTGGGGATTCCCTTTCCTTATACCTGGGTATTTGTGTAGTGTGTAAGTTGGTTGGTTGTAAGGTAGGTCGTTCCCTGACTTTCTTTTCAAATACTTTGGGGATAATTGATACAATGAAGCACTTTTGGGTGGGTTTTTTCTGTACTTTTTGTATAGTCCAGCACTCTCTTGCTTGTGTTTCATAATTTTCCATTTCCCAATCATATAATTTAGCATCTGAATTATAACCAATTGAGTCTTGGTTACCTAGGTGAAGTTCCCCATAGATGTTTGGCTCTATATAGTCGGTAGTGTTATGGATCTGGTAAAGCTGTCTAACATCGAATTCCTCATCAATTGGTTCTGTCCAAGGTTGTCCTTGGGCATGATTAATGGGTACAATGACTTTGTGACCATTTCCTTTTAACTTAATTCGTTCTTTGTCTAAGGATATGGAGGCTTTCATCTTTCATCCCCAAGGTCGACCAACTAGCACTGGGAAGGATCTAGATCCTTCTTTTGGGTCGATGATTTCAAAATCAACCTTAGTCAAAATTCCTTTGATGGTCGTGTCGACATCTTTCCAAACCCCAATGGGTTCAATGAGACCTTGTTCAGTGAGTTTTAGGTAAACACCTGATTCGTAGAGTCGAGGTCTTCCCATCTTTTCCCATGTATCCCTGGTCATGATATTTACCTGAGATCCGAAATCGAGAACTACTTGTCAGACGTGATAATGTTCGATTTCCAGGTCGACAAGTGGGTCGACATCGTTTTTGTCTTTTTGGTTTAGGCTGCATATGTTCTTAGTTTGTTTTTCGGGATTAGTACTTTTTATTTCATGTAATATATCAATGAACTGGACTACAGATTTGTCGTTTTGAATGAGATGGATTAATTGCTGTGTCGTGCTAAGTCAACTATTAATAATGTCTTCTTGTTGTGCAATGTCATGGAATATGTGGGTGGCTTCTTGATATGCTTGTTTTTCTTTCATAGGATCCGGATAACCATTTGTGTTTTTAATTTTACTAATTTGAGGATTATCAAGGCCTGTTTTTGTTCCTTGTCGAGTAACGATATGTAGATTCTTAGTAGTTAGCACATCATTCTTTTGTACACAAGACAAGACATTAACATTTTTCTTATTAGTGATTTTCTCTAACATGGTAGGACAATCTTCCAGAGAGTGATCACCTACTCCACAATGATTACAAAATTTCATATCATTCGTGTCCTTGTATGGATAGTCGGCGTATCGGTGCCATTCTTTATGACATATAAAGCACTGGGTAGATCGACGTGGTCATATGTCGCGATTCCCGACGAATTGACCTCTTCCTCCAAACCCTTGTCATCGATTGTCGTACCGGCGCTCATATCGTCGGCCTTCGTATCTTTGCTCATTCTGGTCATTGGTACTATTTTTCTCATTGTTTTGCGCTACTGCATTCGTCTGGTAGACCGCCTGATAATTCTGTCGGTTTTTCAGGTTTAATTGATAGTCGGCCGTGTTCTGACTTTTTGTCTCACAGATGGCACACCAGGAAGCTTTTGCGTTCTTCATGTTAAACGAACATTCTTTCATAGAATGATCTCCGTGCTCCTGGCAAATGTCGCAAAATGCTTTAGTTTGCACAAAGCGGACGTCTTGTCGACTGTATTCATGTCGACAATTATCTTTCGAGTGGCCGGCCGTGGAACATTTAGTACACCAGATTTCTTGATTCTTGAGGGTCAATTCTTTCAAAGACTTCTGCACATTCTCGAGCTATTCTTCTAACCTGTGGTCCGTCGGATACGCAGGTATATCTTCATCCATTTCCACCTGCAGAGCTTTGGTCAGCGCATCTTCATATGTCTTGAACGTTTCCAGATTGATATGTCGACGTACTTTCTGTGATAATATTTCAAGGAACCATTGAATTAGTGTTTGTTCATCAATAAAATAATCTAGTTGGCTTAATAGGTCCTTCCAACATTTGTCGTAATCGTGGACTATCTCCCCTGGCTTTTTCTGTGTTGTCTTGAGATTTTTGGCGGCCAAGTGCTTAGCGTCTTGGGTTTTGAAGAATGATAAGAACTGCGCCTTGATCTCAGCTTTCATCACTCTAGGTTTCCTTTCCGAAAAGGTCATGTACTAGGTCAAGGCCCTTTTTCGTAAGGCTCCCACGAATTGAGCCATTTGTCGGTCTTCATCCATCACCTGGTTTGCTTCCCAGGTCAACTCACAGATGAACCAATGTCATCTGGGGTCTTCATCCCCCTCATAGAGAGGAATGTGAGGTGATTCGTGACCCATGTTTGAATCACTTTCACTGCTCTCAGAAGTCGGTGGGGTCATAGGTGTGGGTGGTGGTGAAAGTGGTGGGGTTGTTGATGTAGTCGCTCCTGCGGAATTTTGGTCGACGAAACTTGTGCCTCCGTTGGTGGTCGATTCTTCTTCGACGTATAGTGGTTTGTTGTGGATTTCTACTGTCAATGGTCCACTGAAACTTTGTTTGTGCGGGTCTGCTTGTTCAATTTCTTCAAAAGTTGTTCTTGGCGGGGGGGGTGCTCCCTCATGTGTCGGTAAGAGCAAGTGGATACTTCGGAGGGAGGGTGCCGCTTGAATCATCACCCAGTTCCCTTTGAATGGTCGGTGTATGACAAGATGCCATCCAGTGTATGTGTCGTCACCTAGTCGACTCCAAATACTATAGTCACCAGCTCTTAGTCGGAGGTCATATTCGACAATAATATGTATTCTGGTATGTGGATTTAATGGTGAAAGGGTCATTCCTTTACTGGGAGCTGTTAATTGGAGAGCTTATGGCTTCTCTATCCATACTTATTCCTCTATAGGGGACACCTTTTGTTCTACGCCCTCTTCCTGTCAGTCATGACCCGACTTTGGCGGATTCTCTTCACGGTCAGTCTCCCTAGGGTTTTGTTCTCTGCGCAGCCCGGCGACTCTTTCGCATCTTGATTCCCTTCTCTGCTATATTTCATCCCTTTCTTGTTTTTGAATGTCTGACATATTTTCATACAATACTATTTCTTTGGGTCCTCTACAGTCGAATTTTCATTACTGGTGACGGCTATCCCTTTTTAGGTCAACTAGGATCCACTATACTCTACCTTCGACACATGACCAAATACCCCCCCATATCCTACCCGACGCTTTTAGAAAGCCCAGATAGTTCGAATCACTTGCTCAGGAAGTATTCCCACTCCCTTTCTGCAATAAATTTCTCCCACTTCCTCTGCTTCTCCGCCCAGTTGGTATTTGGTGGCTGTTCGCACAGTGGTGGTCTAGGTTCGATGATGTGGCTTGCTCCGTTCTCTATCAAGAATTTGAACAGCAAGGTCGGTAAGGAGCACAAGAATTGTTTGGTGAAATCTTTGTAGAATTTCGCTTTGACAGTTTCCACTGATGTTCGGTCTTCGACTGCTTGCTCCTCACAGAAGTCATTGGCGATTTGCTCGAACCACTCCGACAAATTTGTTCGACCTCCGTAGAACAGATTATCTAGCAACTGCTGTTCTTTATTCGCATCCAACTTTTTCATCCAGAAGCTGCTTCAATAGTTGTGGTACTGATTCGATGAATTTTTCGTCTCTGTGAAAAATCTTGCTTTGGCTTCAGCGACTGTCAATCTGTTTCTTCTTGTGTAATTTTGCAAGTAGTTCACAACTTTACGGTCCCACCAGTCCTTGATCTCCTGCTCTGGTATCATATGTGAGAATATATTTTAGACATGTACTAACGAAAACGGAACCAATGTTGTAATCTCACAGATCACATAAGGTTACCAATAATACATACTAAAACATAACTATAAATGAGAGACAAGAGACAAGAACAGATAAGATAACAAATTATATTAATGCAATGAGTTCATACAAGGCAGAGAACTAAACTGAGTTCTCATTTGGCTCAACAGCCTAATATATACAATGTACAGATAGTTACAAAATAAATACATGTCGGTTCGATGAACCGACACGACTTTTAGTTAGCCGACCTAATCTTTCTATTTAGTCGTCCGACTGACTTAGTCGGCTGATCGACTAAGTCGGTCTTCGTTCAAGTCGACTTCGTCGACTTGCTCCTTCTACACTGCGCCTAGGGGAATTTCCATTCCTTTCCATAGTTAATACGTGTAGATGACACATGTAAAGGCGGTTATGCCTATTTTTAGTAGTTTGTTATTTCAACTCATGGAGCAATTTGTATAAGAACTAGTTATTATAATGAAAAAAGGGTTGGAACCCATGAGAGTTAAGCATTGTATTTTAAGAACTATCTTTAATAAAATTATAGAGCCAAAGTTGGCATTTTGCAAAGATTCCTGTGTTGTTTATGTTACAGTTTGTTTCCCCCTTCTCATGTGAATGTATTTCTTGTTATTACTTCCATATTTTTTTCTCTTCATGTCTAAGATGATTTTTTGATAGTACTGAATTCATATATATGCTATGTCTATTGATTTTAGATATTCACAAAACCTATTCCACTAAATTTAGGATTGGATTCATCCTTGTTAGATGCCCATGGCAATGGACTATTTCTCATTTCTTCTTTTTCACCATACTAAAGGATTTTTATTGTGACTAGATGTCTACCTTTCCTTTGTTATAAATTTCCATGCAATAGCACTGTGATTGATATATTTATTTTGAATCCATTTCCCAATGTGTACTTTCCTTCTTTCAACCAACAACAACAACAATCTGAATTTTATTTTGTGTTTATATATCTGCCCTTGTGAAAACAATAATAGAGAGATCCCTCTCTGGAGAGAAAGAAGCTATCTTTCTTTCCTAAACCTTGGTTTTTTGGTTACCTTGAGATTACCTTTTTGCAACTGGAGGTACATTTTGAGTGCTAACAATAGTGTTGAAACCTAAGCTCCAATACCACTCTGTACTATACCCACCCCCAAAACCAAGGCTAGACACATCAAAATGACCAAGGGGAAGAGTGTATTACATTTGGCCCAATGGACGCTTGCAAATTAAAACATAAATCCCTTGATCCTTGCTTAAAATCAATTAATATGTTAAGTAATTAACATAATTACCTGTGCTGACGGCTAATTCTGCCATTTCGACATTTTTGACATCAAGAGTTGGAATGTCGGGATTGGTATAATGTTTTATATGTGTCACATTAACAATATAACTTCTGACTCCTGATGTTGGATATGTCAGGAAGGAAGAATTAGCCATCGGTACTGGTAATTATATTAATTAATTAATGGATTAACCCATTTTAAGAAAGGATTAAGGAATTTAAGTTGTAACTTGTGAGCTTCTACTAGGCCAAATGTAATACAGTCTTCCCCTTGGTCATTATGGTATCCCTGGCCTTGGGTTTGGGGGAAAGTACATTGCACCCAATAAGGATCAACTCCCCCATATATACATTCCAACAAAAGTGTGCCATGTCACCAGTGCAAGTGGGTTATTTCATGCAAATGGGGTCAGGCACAAGTCATGAATTTGTAAGAATAAATACCCCGACTTGTGGCATCTCAAGAAAATGGATGATTTTTTTGTACTATAAGTCTTCTACATTCCATATTAATACTACTCCCAGAGTTGCGAAGATCACACAAAAACCTTTAAATTGGGGACGTTCAAACTATTAGAATTTTATCATTCAAGCTAGCATTATGTTAGGATCTTTAACTAAGAGAATAACAAGTACAACAATCAAAACACAATGTTTTTCCTCAGGGGAAACCATAAATGGAGAAAACCCTGCAACTTCCTTAGAGATAGAATCAGCACCAAAAGTAAAACCCCAAAACAGTAAGATGATCTCCCAACAGCAGTAGTCTCTTTATTCCTAGCCCCAGTGTCTTCTTCTTCCTTAGCTATGCGCTACAACTGAGTGTGAGTGAGTGTGTGATAAATAGAGAGGCTCACTCTCTATTTATACTAATTCCCAACTTGACAATAACCTACTAGGGCTGACTTCTCTAGGAGAGTCTAATAACCCTAGTGCCCCGAAACTGCGGGGACTTTAACCCTAGATCAATAGGAGGGTTACCCACAATGACTTGACATGACTTGTTTACATTATAGAGCCTCTTTATAGGAACATCAAGGAATGACATGACTCAATTACATTATAGATACTTCCTGGAATAAACATCGGGGTACAATACATGAAATATACAAGTGAATACATTCCGAAGTTACATATACATCAACACTCCCTCTTAAATAGGAAGGTATTCTCTCAACACAATTTGTTAGCACTGTTATTCGTCTCTAGATCATATTTTCATCTACATATTAAAGTCATATTCATATTCAAGTCATCTTCATCTTCAAGTCATCTTCATCATGGATCTAGATCATCACTGGATCTGGATCATCACTCAATCTGGATCATCATGGGGACATCATCACTAGATCTGGATCATCACTTGATATGGATCATCACTGCTAGATATAGATAATCACTTGATCTATATCATCTCAGAGACATCATCATTGGATATGAATCATCACTGGATATGGATCATCACTGGGTCATCATCATAGGTGCTATCTCAATATTCTTCTCATCATAGGAAGTTCTACAAAGCCATCTCTTTTTCATGTTGGTTGTAGGCCTAGCCTCCTTGTAGGCCTTCTTCAGCACTTATATTTGACCCTAAGTCAGAATGGCCAACACTCACATATGACCATGAGAGGAACACATCCAACATCATGTTAGAAAGGCACAACACTCACATTTTACCTTGACTCGTCAAAAAGGCATAGCACTCACATTCACCAGCATGATAGTACATAGCTACTATCATATATGAAAAGGCTCAACACTCACATCCACCAGCATGATAGTACATAGCTACTATCATCTGTGGAAAGGCACAACACTTACATCTGACCTTGACTCGTCAGAAAGGGACTCAGTCCTAGACTAAGGGTTCCTGGTAACTGACCTGGTGCCTCCATTCAGAGAATGGAAATAGCCCTTATATATGATCATGTAGGAACCAATCCTACAGTCATATCATAATGGCCCAGCACTCACATCTGACATGGAAGGAACCAATCCTCTCACCATGATAGATATCAAGTGGGAACATATCCTCCAATCACATCAGAATGGCCCTGCACTTATATCTGATCATGTGAGACTACATCCCACAGTCATATCGTAATGGCCCTAAGTCCTAGACTGATTATTCCTAGTAATTTACCAGGTACCTCCTTTCAAAGAATGGTAATATCCCTTATATCTGATCATGTAGGAACCAATCCTACAGTCACATCAAAATGGCTCAGCACTCATATCTGACATGGAAGGAACCAATCCTCTCACCATGATAGAATAGCTCATCCCTTACATCTGACCATGGAAGGAACCAATCCTCTCACCATGTCAGAATGGCTCGTGGACTCATCACTTCTCCTTGGGGGAAATATTGATCTGGAGAACACCAAGCTTATCCCTGAAGTACTCAAACTTCACTCTGGCTAATGGCTTTGTCAACACATCAGCTATATGTTCATCTGTCGCAACATACTGGAGCTTCACTACTCCTCTCTGCACCATATCCCTTATATAGTGATACTTGATCTCGATACTGATATAGTGATACTTGATCTCGATATACTTCAACTTGTCATGGAACACCAGGTTCTCCGACAACTTCACACAACTCTGTTTTTCGCGATATATACAAGTAGCATCCAACTGGAGATCAAATAAATCATACAGTAGCTTCCTTAGCCATATTGTCTCACAACTAGCTGAACAAGCTGTGACATACTCTGCTTCAGCTGTACTCAGTTCCACACATGATTTCTTCTTGCTAAACCAAGAGATCACACCTGATCCCATACTGAAGCAACACCCTGAAGTTCTCTTCCTATCGATGGCACTACCTGCCCAATCTGAATCAACATAACCCTCTAGGTTAATATTGTGACTCGCCTCATACTTGAGCCCATAATCAATTGTACCCCTCAAGTACCTCAGAATATGCTTTGCAGCAATCAAGTGAACATGTCTTGGATCTGTCAAGAACTGGCTTAAGGTGTTCACAACAAAGCAAATATCTTCTCTCGTGTTCATCAAGTACATCAAGGACCCAATCATCTGACAGTACATCATGGCATCAATTGCTTTTGATGAAGCATAACTCAATAGATTCAGGTTTGATGCCATAGGTGTGGTCATGGCCTTGTAGTCCATCATCCTGAATCTCTTCATGATCTCTACTGTATATTTCCCTTGCCCCAGGGAAATTCCATCTACATTCTACCACACCTCCATGCCTAGGAAATAATGCATTATACCCAAGTCCTTCATTTTAAACTCAGCAGCAAGCTTCCTCTTCGTATCAACAATCAACCCATCCATACCTGTTACAAATAGATCATCTACATACATTAGGAGAATCACTAGGTTGCCATACTCAACCTTGTAGTAAATGTTGGAATCTGCTTTACTCTTGGTAAATCCCAAACTGGATAGAAATTTGTCAATTCTGTCATACCATGTCTCGGGTTCTTGTTTCAAAACATACAGGGATTTCTTCAATATACACACATGAGACTCCCTGTCATGTGTCTCAAAACTGAGTGGCTGCTCCATATACACTTCCTCTTCCACTACACCATTCAAGAAGGAAGTCTTGACATCCATATGGTGTATCTTCCATTTCATCACTGCAGCTAGAGCAAGTACTGATCTGATGGAACTGTATCTGGATACAGGTGCAAAAGTTTCTTCATAATCTATTCCTTCTTTCTGGGAGAAACCACGAGCAACAAATATTGCTTTATATTTTTCTATGCTACCATCTACAGCATGCTTGATCTTGTAGATCAATTTGGAAGTTACAATAGACTTCCCTTTTGGTCTTGGGACAACATCCCAAACATCATTCTTCATGATTGATTGATACTCTTCAAACATAGCATCTTTCCATTCTTTCTGTTCTGTTGCTTCTTCATAATTGGAAGGTTCTTTATCGATGAAATCACATAATAAGGATACATAACTAGAGCAGGACCTGGTCCTCTTTCTTTCTCTGTGATTCTCTTCTGGAGCCCCATATCTTTCTACACCTTGGATAGCTTCTCTTACCCAAGTAGATTTCCTCTTATGAGGATTCTTCTCCTGAGGTGGATCTACAGGTTCTTGAGGTTCTTCAAATTCTCTATCTTCTTCTTGAGTTTCTTTGTTCATGGTTGTGTCATGAATTCAGGGTGCTTCCGAATCTTCAGAAACTTCAATAGGTTTATTTATGGATTTTTTGTAAGTTGAGTTTTCATCAAATGTTACATCCCTACTGATGTCAATCTTTTTGAACCCTGGGAAGTATATTCTAAGATGGCTGAATTCTAGTTTCTTGCAGGAAAAGACTTCTTCAGGTGTCTTGTTCTTGAGCACTCTGTGTGGAGTACGGTTCTGTACATACACCACTGTTCTAGTAGCTTCTGCCCATAGATGCATAGGAAGATATTGATCATGAATCATTACTCTTGCAGCTTCCATGATAGTTCTATTTTTCCTTTCTGCAATCCCATTCTATTGTGGATTATATGGAGTGGACAACTCCCTCTTAATCCCTTAGTCTTTGCATAACTCTTTGAATTCATTTGATGTGAATTCTCCACCATTATCTAATCAAAAATTCTTGATCTTCTTTTTAGTGTGGTTCTTGATCAAGGCTTTGAATTCCTTGAACTTGTTGAATAATTCATCTTTGTTCTTCATGAAGTAAATCCATGTCTTCCTAGAAAAGTCATCAATGAAAGAAACATAGTATACATACCTGCTTAATGAACTTGATGACATAGGACCACATACATCGGAGTGAATGATTTCAAAGATTCCTTTTTCCTTTCTCTCGCTACATGGAAATGTCTTCTTTGTATTCTTTCCTTTCGCACATCCTTTGCAGACTCCATCATGTTTTTCTTGAATTTATGGAAGACCTTCAACAACTTTTCTTGCAAGTGGTGGTGCTCTGTAATGCACATATGCAAGATTTCTATGCCAAATTTCATTTGGCTCTACTGTGTCATGTACCAAAGCTTATTCTGGATGGCCCTTCAACTTGTATAGACCTCCCTCTTGTTCCCCAATCACTACTACATCATTAATAGTCTTTCCTTTTGGCCACATGATAACTTGGCCATCTATAAATGCAACTCTCATTCCTTTTGCATCTAATGCAGATATGGAGAGGAGGTTCTTCTTTATTCCTGGTACAAACAATACATCTTGCATCTTCATAGAATTTCCAGAGTCTAGCTTATAGGAGGATTCCTCGCTACCTTTTATTGGATACTAGTAGTCATCTCCAAGTTTCACCTTGTGAGGTGATTCATGTTCTAAAATTTTGACAACGAACTCTTTGAATCCTATCATATGTTTGGAAGCCACATTGTCTATAATCCAATCATTGCTTCCATGTGTTATGTTTCCCATGAGAGAAGAAATCAAGACAGATTCTTCATCACTTGAAGAATCATCACTTTCTTGACTGATTCTCTTTGTGGAAGGTTTATCATCCTCTGCAGCATGAGCATGATGTCTTCTGTTTTTTTCCCTTTTTCTTATTTTTTGTTTTAGGACAATATTTTTCAAAGTGTCCTACTTCATCACATGTATAACATTTGCTTCTAGAAAAATCTTTTCTAGTGTTATTTTTATGGAAATGCTTACCTCTAGAGTGATGAGAAATTCTTTTGCTTTTCTTGGAGTGAACTGTGAGAGCTTGATCTTCACTTCCCATCTTTTCTTCTTGAGCTACTATCCGAGATTCTTCATGAGAGCATTCTTCCCATAGTCTAATAAATTTGACAAACTTCTTTCTGTCACAGATCCCTTGAATAAAGGACTCCCATGATCTAGGGAGACCATTCAAGGTGGTCATTACAATCTCTGCATTCTCCACTTCTTCATCTACTGCTTCTAGCTGTTCGTTTTTCAACATTAAGCTAGCATTATTAGGATATTTAATTGAGAGAATAACAAGTACAGCAATCAAACACAAGAGATAATGAACACAATGTTTTTCCTCGGGGAAACTATAAATGAGAAAACCCCACAACTTCCTCAAAGATAGAATCAGCACCAAAACAATAAAATCCCCAAAACAGTAAGTGATCTCCCGACATCAGTAACCTTCTTCTTGACTAGCCCCAGTGTCTTCTCCTTCCTCAACTATGCGCTCCACTTGAGTGTGGATGATTTGTGTGTTAAATAGAGAGTATGGCTCTCTATTTATACTAATCCTGACATGACTAAAACCCTACTAGGGCTGACCTCTAATAGGAGAGTCTAATAACCTTAGTGCCCCAAAAATGTGGGGACTTTAACCCTTAGACAATTGGAGGGTTACCCACAATGACTTGACATGACTTGTTTACATTATTGATCCTCCCGAATGGAGCATCGGGGCATGAAAACATGACTCAATTACATTATAGATACATCCCAGAATAAACATCGGGTTACAATACATAAGATACATGGATGAATACATTCCAAAGTTACAAATACATCAACACTCCCTCTTAACTAGGAATGTATTATTTCGACACAATTTTTAGCACTGGTCTTCTTCTCTGTATCAAATGGATCATCTCGTCATCTGCATCTCAATTATTCTGAGTCTTCAAGTCACCTTTGTCTTCAAGTCATCTTCATTCTTCGAAGCTGGATCATCTCTCGATCTGGAACATCATGGGATATCATCACTGGTCATCATCATTGGATCTCGATCATCACTCGATCTGGATCATCACTGGCTATCATCACTAGATCTCTATCATCACTCTATCTATATCGTCACTGCTGGATCATCATCAATGGATCTCAATCATGAATTGATTTGGAACCAATCCTATAATCATATCAAAAAGGCTCAACACTTATATCCACCCAATGAGGGAACACATCCCATTACTGATGGAAGGGATTTTCACTTACATCCACCCAATGAGGGAACACATCCCATTACTAATGGAAGGGCTCTGCGCTTACATCCACCCAGTGAGGGAACACATCCCATTACTGATGGAAGGGCTCTGCACTTACATCCACCTAGTGAGGGAACACATCCCATTACTGATGGAAGGGCTCTACACTCATAGCTGATCATGAGGGAACACATCCTAGCAATCATATCAGAATGGCCCCCAGTCCTCGACTTAGCTACCTGGTAACTGACCAGGTGCCTCCATTCTCCTATAGAATGGCAGTTGCCCTTACATCTGACCTGCTCGTCGGAATGGCCAACACTCACATCTAACATGGGAGGAACTTAATCCTTTAGCCATGACAGAATGGTTTAGCCCTTACATCTGATCTAGTGGGAACACATCCCTTTGTCACATCAAAATGGCTTCTCAGTCCTAGACTGAGTTTTCCTGGTAACTGACCAGGTGCCTCCATTCCTAGAATGGCAGTTGCCCTTACATCTGTCCTACTCGACAGAATGGATAGCACTCACATCTGACATGGAAGGAACCAATCCTCTCACCATGATAGAATGGCTCAGCCCTTACATCTGACCATGGAAGGAACCAACCTCTCACCATGTCAGAATGGCTATGGGTCTCATCACTTTCTCTTGGAGGAAAACTCGATCTAGAGAACACCAATATTTTCCCTGAAGTACTCGAACTTCATCCTAGCCAATGGCTTTGTCAATACATTAGCTATTTGTTCCTTCATCGCAACATACTGAAGCTTCACTACTCCCCTCTGCACCATATCCATGATATAGTGATACTTGATCTCGATGTGCTTCGACTTGTCATGGAACATTGGATTCTCTGACAACTTCACGCAACTCTGGTTGTCACAATGTATACAAGTAGCATCCAACTAGAGATCAAATATATTAGACAATAGCTTCCATAGCCATACTACCTCACAACTATATGAACAAGCTACGCCATACTCTGCTTCAGCTGTACTTAATGCCACATAGGATTGCTTCCTGCTAAACCAAGAGATCACACCTGATCCCATACTAAAGAAACACCCTGAAGTGCTCTTCCTATCGATGGCACTTCCTGCCCAATCTAAATCAACATGACCCTCCAGGTTAATCTTTTGATTCGCATCGTACTTGAGCCCATAATCAACTGTACCCTTCACGCACCTCAGAATATGCTTTGTAGAAATCAAGTGAACATTTCTCGGATCTATCAAGAACTAGCTCAAGGTGTTCACAACAAAGTAAATGTCTGGTCTCATGTTCGTCAGATACATCAATGACCCAATCATCTGACGATACATCGTAGCATCAACCGACTCTGATGAAGCATCACTCAATAGCTTTAGGTTCGATTCCATAGGTGTGGCCATAGCCTTGCAATCCATCATCCCAAACCTCTTCAGGATCTCCACTACATGCTTCCCTTGTCCAAGGAAGATTCCATCTATACTCTGCCACACCTCCATACCTAGAAAGTAATGCATCATCCCCAATTCCTTCATTTCAAACTCAGCAGTAATATTTCTCTTTGTATATGTAATCAACCCATCCGTACCTGTCACAAATAGATCATCTACATACAGTAGAAGCATCACTGGGTTGCCATCCTCAACCTTGTAGTAAATATTGGAATCTTCTTTACTCTTGGTAAAGCCCAAACTGGATAGAAAGCTGTTAATTCTATCGTACCAGGTCCTAGGTGCCTGCTTCAAACCATACAGGGCTTTCTTCAATCTGCATACATGAGACTCTCTATCATGTGTCTCAAAACCGAGTTCCTGTTCTACATACACTTCCTCTTCCACTACACCATTGAAGAAATCATTCTTGACATCCATTTGGTGTATCTTCCATTTCATCACTACAGCCAGAGCAAGTACTGATATGATGGAACTGTATATGGCTACAAGTGCAAAGGTTTCTTCATAGTCTATTCCTTCCTTCTGAGAGAAACCCCGAGCTACAAATCTTGCTTTATACTTTTCAATGCTACCATTTGCAGCATGCTTGATATTGTAGATCCATTTGGAAGTTACAACTGACTTCCCTTCTGGTCTTGGGACAACATCCCAAACATCATTCTTCATGATCAATTGATATTGTTCGATCATAGCATCCTTCCATTCTTTCTGTTTTGTCTCCTCTTCATAACTGGAAGGTTCTTTATCAATGAAATCACATAGTAAAGCTACATACCCAAAACAGGATCTGGGCCTCTTTCTTTCTCTGTGATTCTCTTCTGGAGCCCCATATCTTTCCGCACCTTGGATAAGTTCTCATACCCAAGCAGGTTTCCTCTTATGAGGATTCTTCTCCAGAGGTGGATCTACAGGTCTTTGTGGTTCTTCGAAATCTCGATCTTCTTCTTGAGCTTCTTCATTCATGGGTGCTTCTACTTCTGCTTCTTCAGGTTCTTCAGCAGGTCTCTTTCTGGATTTGTTGTAAGCTATGTCTTCATCAAATGTCACATCCCTACTTATGTCAATCTTCTTGTATCCTGGGAAATAGATTCTGTAAGCCTTCGAGCTTTCAGAATATCCCATAAATATGCCCTTCTTTCCTGAAGTATCTAATTTTGTTCTCTTCTCTTTTGGAATGTGTATGTACACAGGACAGTCAAATATTCTGAGATGGATGACTTTTGGTTTCTTGCCGGAGAAGACTTCCTCAGGAGTCTTTTTATTGAGTACTCTATGTGGAGTACGGTTCTATACATACATAGTTTTTCAGGCAGCTTTCGCCCAAAGATGCATAGGAAGGTATTGATCATGAAGCATTGCTCTTACAACTTCCATGATAGTTCTATTCTTCCGTTCCACAATCCCATTTTGTTGTGGATTAGAAGGAGTGGACAACTCCCTCTTAATCCCTAATTCTTTGCATAGCTCTTTGAATTCATTCGAAGTGAATTCTCCGCCATTATCTGATCGAAAAGTATTGATCTTCTTTTCAGTCTAGTTCTCAATCAAGGCTTTGAATTCCTTGAATTTGCTGAATACTTCATCTTTGTTCTTCATGAAGTAAACCCATGTCTTTCTAGAAAAATCATCAATAAAGGAAACATAGTATGCATACACGCTTAGTGAGTTTGATGACATAGGACCGCATACATCGGAGTGGATGATTTCTAGTATTCCTTTGGCTTTGCTTTCGCTACTAGGAAATGTCTTGTTTGTATTCTTCCCTTTCGCACATCCTTTGCAAACCCCATCATGTTTTGCTTGGAATTCTGGAAGACCTTCAACAGCTTTGCTCGTAATAGGTAGTGCTCTGCAATGCACATGTGCAAGCCTTCTATGCCAAAGCTCATTTGGCTCTACCTACTGTGTCATGTACTAAGGATTGTTCTGTATGTCCCTTCAATTTGTACAGACCTCCTTCTTGTTCTCCAATCACCACTGCATCATCGATAGTCTTACCTCTTGGCCACATGATGACTTGACCATCTATGAATGCAACCCGCATTCCTTTTGAATCTAATGCTGATATGGAGAGAAGGTTCTTCTTGAGTCCTGGCACAAACAATACTTCTTTCATTGTTAGAGACTTACCAGTGTCTAGTTTATAGGAATATTCCCCACTACCTTTTATTGGATGTTGGTAGTCATCTCCTAGTTTCACCTTGTGAGGTGATTCATGTTCTGACAGTCTCACAAAGGATTCCTTGAATCCAGTCATATGTTTGGAAGCCCCACTATCTATAAGCCAATCATCACTTCCATGAGTAATGTTACCTGTGAGAGCAAAGATCAAAACATATTCATCCTCGCTTGAAGAATCTTCACTTTCATATCTGGTTCTTTTCTTAGATGGTTCATCATCCTCTGCAGCATGAGCATGATGTCTTATTTTGTTCCCCTTCTTCTTCTGAGAGTGAACCTTATTCTTAGGATAGTCTTTTGCAAAGTGTCCTCTTTCATCACATGTATAACATCTCATTTTAGATAGGTCTCTTTTAATGTTATCTCTATGATTAGGATCCTTACCTTTAGAGTAATGAGGTTTTCTTCTGCCTCTCTTGGAGTGAACTGTGAGAGCTTGATATTCACTACCCATCTTCTCTTCTCAAGCTATTATTCGAGATTCTTCTTGAGAACATTCTTCTCATAGTCTGCTGAATTTGACTAACTTCTTTATGACATAGATTCCTTGGATGAAAGAATCCCATGACCTAGGAAGGCCATTCAGTGTTGTCATCACAATCCCTGCATTCTCCACTTCTTCATCTATAGCTTCTAATTGTTCCTTGATCTAAGAAACCCTTGTGAAGTAATACTGGATGGTCTCTGCACTCTGAATCTTCACATTCTTCAATTGATTCCTCAGATTCATCTTCCAATTTATGTTCTTCCCTTCAAATAAATTGGTTAGGGCATCAAACATAGCTTTAGGTGTCTTCAGAGAGGACACCTGTGGGATAAGGTGATCCTTGATAGAATCAGCAGTGATCCTCTTTTCCATAACCATCTTCTTTTTATGTAAGGAATTTGCCTCATCTCCCTCTGGAACTGGAACCTCCTCATGAATGTAGGAGTCTAATTCATTCTCTTCTAGGACCAGGCAGATCCTATACTTCCAGGCTCGGAATTTATCAGCTCCCTCAAGCTTTTCAACAAGATTGGTATGATGAGACATCTTAAACTGAGAATCCCAAATGGAAATACAAAAGATCTTAGATCTTACTAGGTCAAGATGTCGGATCTGAAACTTGAGCTGAAATCCTATAGGGCTGGTTCAGGAGCAAATTAGGGTTTTTCTTTTCCAGATTTCTGTCCTACCAAATGCCTTGAAATTTGTCCCTAACTTTGATTTTTGGGAGGAGATCAATCCAAGCCTGGGATCACTGAAAAATTCCTCTTCTGTGAAAAGCCCTAATTTTTGGTAGTAGTGTCGGGTCCAAAACTGAAAAACCTCAGAATTGGATTCTGCTTCGATAGAAATATGTGCCCTAAGGAGGAGAGTTATTCCACTTTACTTTTTCTGAAAATCTATGGAGGAAGATCCACAAACTAGGAAGCCCTAGTTCCCGTAGCTACACAGTGTCTTCTTCTCAGGTTAGCTCTGATACCATGTTAGTTTTTCAACATTAAGCTAGCATTATTAGGATATTTAACTCAGAGAATAACAAGTACAATAATCAAACACAAGAGACAATGAACATAGTGTTTTTCCTTGGGGAAACCATAAAGGATAAAAGCCCACAACTTCCTCAGAGATAGAATCAGCACCAAAATAGTAAAAGCCCCAAAACAGTAAGTGATCTCTTGACAGCAGTAACCTTCTTCTTGACTAGCCCCAGTGTCTTCTCCTTCCTCAACTATGTGCTCCACTTGAGTGTGGATGAGTTGTGCGCTAAATAGAGAGTCCAGCTCTACTAGGGTCGACCTCTACTAGGAGAGTCTAATAACCCTAGTGCCCTGAAACTACGGGGAATTTAACCCTTAGACAATTGAAGGGTTACCCAGAATGACTTGACATGACTTGTTTACATTATTTATCTTCCTAATCGGAGCATCGGGGCATGACAACATGACTCAATTACATTATAGATACATGCCGGAATAAACATTGGGTTGCAATAAATAAGATACATGGATGAATACATTCCAAAGTTACAAATACATCAACACCAGTTGTTCCTTGATCTAAGAGACCCTTGTAAAGTAATAATGGATGGTCTCTACATTTTGGATCTTCACATTCTTCAGTTGGTTTCCTAGAGTCATCTTTCGGTTTATGTTCTTCCCTTCAAATAGTTTGGTCAGGGCCCAAACATAGATTTAGGTGTCTTTAGGGAGGACACCTGTGGTATGAGGTCATCCTTGATTGAATCAGCAATAATCCTTTTAGCCATGACCAACTTTTTCTTGTGTAAGGCCATAGCCTCATCTCCCTCTAGAACTGGAACCTCCTCATTGATATAGGAGTCCAACTCATTTTCTTCCAGGACCAAGGAGATTCTATAATTCCAAGCTCGAAAGTTATCAGCTACCTCAATATTTTCATCAAGCTTGGTATGATGAGACATATTAACTGAGAACCTCAAATGGAAATACAAAAGATTTAGATCTTACCAGGTCAAGATGTCAGATCTAGATTTGGAGCTAAAATTCTGCAGTGCTGGTTCAGGAGCATATTAGGGTTTGGATTTTATGGAGTTTTGTCCAACCAAATGCTTTGATATTTATCTCTAAACTTTTATTTTGAGGAGGAGATCAATCTAGGCCTAGGCTCACTAAAAAATTCCACTTCTATGGAAAGCCCTAATTTCTGGCAGCAGTGTCAGGTCCAAAACTCAAAAATCTCAGAATTGGATTCTGCTTCGACAGAAAGATGCACCCTAGGGAGGAGAGTTAATGCAACCTTATTTTTCTGAAACTCTATGGAGAGAGATACACAAATTAGGAATCCCTAGTTCCTGCAGCTGCACAGTGTCTTCTTCTCAGGTTAGCTCTGATACCATGTTAGAATTTTATCATTCAAGCTAGCATTATGTTAGGATCTTTAATGATGATACTAACAAGTACAACAATAAAACACAAGAGACAATGAACACAATGTTATTCCTTAGGAAAACCATAAATGGAGAAAACCCTGCAACTTCCTCAGAGATAGAATCAGAACCAAAAGTAAAACCCCAAAACAATAAGATGATCTCCCAACAGCAGTAGCCTCTTTCTTCCTAGCCCTAGTGTCTTCTTCTTCCTCAGCTATGCGCTACAACTGAGTGTGTGATAAATAGAGAGGCTCACTCTCTATTTATACTAATTCTTGACTTGACAATAACCTACTAGGGTCGATTTCTCTAGGAGAGTATAATAAACCTAGTGCCCCAGAACTGTGGGGACTTTAACCCTTGATCAATAGGAGGGTTACCCACAATGACTTGACATGACTTGTTTACATTATAGAGCCTCCCGATAGGAACATCGGGGCATGACATGACTCAATTACATTACAAATACTTCTCTAAATAAACATCGGGGTACAATACATGAAATATACAAGTGAATACGTTCTGAAGTTACATATACATCAACACAAACTATCTACTTATGTGGATTAAGGTTTATAGATAAATATGAAATAGTATTAGGAGACATTGCTTTATAAAGGAAAGAAATAGGGTATATCAACAATCAAGCTAGGGTTTTGGTAGCTCCATTGCTTTTTCTAGGGTTTTGATTTTGCATAGGGGTCAAACTTGAGTCAAATAGAGGAGCTTAACCTAGTTGATTTAGTAGGTGGGAGATACCTCAGGTTTAGGTTTCACATTCAATTCACATCAAGAATTAATGGAGTTGTGGGGTAAGACATAGATTTAAACTAGTGAGGTATTTCCTAACATTACTATGCATGCTGCATTCAATTCTTTGAAATATGGCAAGGATGAAAGACTAGAGAATTTCATAGAAGAAGACATAAATTTTATGTCCTTATATGTAGTCCTACGCAAGTTTTATGATGGTAAAGTTCCAATTCCTTACACCAATGTGACTCTTTTGGTTGATTGTGAAAGGTTTTTAATATTGATGTTTCTCTTAGGGAAGTAGAAGGAAGACATGCCATGTGAGAGGGATGGAGAAGGAGAACATTATAAACAACCTTTCTTAGAATGAAGGTGTTATGGAAGCCACTACAAGATTATTCAACAAGGAATAAATCCCTAATGATATGTGGCAAGTGGGTACATATGGGTACATGATGTGTACCAAGTGGGTACATGATGTGCATATGTTAGGTTGACCCAGACCCAAAATATAATTGTGATGTGACGTAAATTGGTCCCACATGTAAAGTGGGACCAAATGAAAAGTAAAGGTCTTATATAAATAAAAATTCATGTAGCTCATTTGTATTACTCACTCATCACTTGATCATATTATGTTTGGCGCAAGAAGGAGGAGGTTATTGGAGATAGGGTTTCCTCATTCCCTAGCCACAGCTTATGCCTTTGTTTTTATGCTATAATATGCTTACGATGTCTTTATCTTGGCACCAACTCATGGAGGACTATTCCATGAGATAAGTACATTTATTATTCTTATGGATTAGGGTTTGTTCATGGTCGGATTGTACTTGGTTTTCTGAACATTATTCTTCTAATAAAGTTTGGTTGGGTTTTCTTCCCCATGATCGTTTCCTGGGATAAGATATTGTGTCTCTTGTGCTTGGTTGTCTTTATTGGATTCTTTTGTTTTACTACATATATTATGGTTGAATATTTCACTGTATAAATTGATATATGATTGAAATCTAGAAATAATCATAAGAAAGAATTTATATGTTGTGAAATATATGAAAAATCAATAGTTCAAACTAAGTGTTTCAATATTTATAGTCAATACAAAATGGAGGTGTGGTAGTAGAGATGCATGTGGAGTTATCCCAAAACCAGATACCCAAAATAAGGAAAAGGGGATTTCTAAAGTTTAAAATTTAAGGAAATACTTGGACTAAAAATTCAAAGGGAAAAGTGAGAGTTGTGATTATAGGCATGATCCCAAGGTGTCAGAAAAAGGGTCACAAGTGTATTAAAGTTAAAGCAGAAATGATTAAAATGGTGGAAGGGCTAGATATAGTGTTACGGAGAGAAATTCCTATGGCTTGGGGTACCACAACAGACAACTTTGACTCCAAAAATCAATCTTTCCCAATATGCAATAGAAATAAAATGTCTAAAACTAAAGGATTAGACCTCGTACCTTATTCCGGACGGCTGAAGTAGATCCCCGTTGAGATTTCCAACCTTCAACTTGAATTGATATAATAATTCCTCAACAACAAGTAAACAATACAAGCATACTATATATCATGGTGTTAGATCTATTCTAGCATATATAATCAATAATGTAAAAGCATTTGACATATTCCAATGGATACAATATTCAATCAAACACACATCATTGGATAAGGAAAGATAGTTCTTATTAATATAAATCAGAGATTACAAGATAGATACAACCTCTGACGGCACGTCTGCGAATCGTAGAAGCTGAATCCCCCACTTGCGCCTCCACCACCTCAATCCTCCATCTCTCGATAGCAAGCTCACTAGCAAAAGGCAAGCTTGCGAAGAACACAAAAGTGCTCCAAAGGGACAAAGGGATGTAGACTCAAGTATAGTTCTGGAAACAATGGACTATAGTTTTGTTGCTTTCAATCTCTCTATATGCCTTCAATGTACCAAGGGGTTCCTTATATAGCTTCACAAGGGATAATGAAGGGTCGAATCCGAGCGATCTCAAGGCATATGGAAGGCCAAGAGTCAAATGAGTCGGATCCATGTCAAGGAAGACTCCAAAAGGATTTGTACTATGAACACATCCCGATGTACACGGTTATAGGGGTCAAACCCGCGTATGTACACGGTTATCAGGGAAAACACCGCGTATATCATCTTTTATATAGTTTTTAGGGATGATCAAGGAAACATCAAAGGATAAAATATGGTCCATGGGGTCTAAAGAGTCTGCAGTGGGACAGGGGAAGGCCATACAAAGTGTGATTCACCTGGAGTGGTGAAATCCACTATAACAAATGCCCCCTTATGTGTGAGGTTAGAGGGGTCATACGATGGCCGAAATACAATATAAGTCCTTCCCAGAAGTGGAGTGATGAAGGATCCCAAATGGAAGACTAGCCACCCAATCAGCATAGTAAAATGATACAACTCTGCATACAACTGCAAGAACATATAGCAGTCCCGAATACATAAGAGTACAATGGCCATGAATAGGCATAATACATGATATCACATATGTGGTCATCGCCATGTACAATATACATAGATCAGAATATCCATGATGAATATGTACAAAGAACCATGATCTCCAAAATGGCCGAAGATGTCTGACATACACTGGAATCAAGTCACGAGAGCTGAAATCTCATGAACACTAGAACGATCAAGGAGGTAGCATATAAGAGATGCCACCAGTCTGGAAGGTCTTCTACGCAAACCACTACGAGTACATGTCCTACTATGTGAATAGAGGTGTCGAGGTCAAACATAGTAGTCCATCATCTGATTCCTGGTCATTGATGTATACCGTTAATAGAAGCGAGATTACCCACTGATAATGATAATGGGAATCAAGGTACTAGAGTGCAAACTAACAAGTGTGAATAGATGTGTTGAGGTTGAACACTTGAGAGAGTCCATCGATAAGGGGAAATTGATGTATTCCCAAGAAACTGTCGATGGCGAGAGAACCTGCCACTGATGACTGCAAGTCTCAAGGCACTCAAAAGGACTCTAGACTCCAATCCTAGAATAAATGATCTAAAGTCGATGGGATGAAATCCGCTGGAAGGAGGGAATTAAGGCGTCCCCCATCATCCAACACGAGGTACTCAGCAAAGCTGTCTAATGTGGAAGGACTCGATCATAAAGTGCACGAACCAGTAACTGTACTAGGAATGGCCGACATGCAAAGTCAAGATAACTTAGGAATGGCCGACACATGTTTCAACTTCCTTCGAACAAGAGCATAACGGCGTATGGTGACTGAATGAAGGCAGCATAGACTCGATATACAAACTGTGACATATCTGTGACACAGGAGGCATCAACAGAGGCTCCATAGGGACTAGAAGCTTAACCAGTCGATAGAGATAAACTCAGATAATGAGTACAACTCCTAAGTCAAACTATAACCCAACCAATGGATGTGATATACAGTGCTCTATTCGAAGGTGACACGACTCGACAGCTGCCAAAAGATAACATCTTTCCTCGTCTGGCTTTTTGGTTTTTTTATTTTTTTTGGACTTTTTCAGTTATTTGAAAAGCTTGAAAAAAGAATAAACTAGCTTTATAGTTACAAACTAGGAGGAGACAAGTGTCATAATGGAAAACAAACTAGTTCCAAGCAGTGGAACATACCTATGCTCAATGCAAGGATACATGTGTAGGATATCGACACTCGGGGGAAAATCCCCTCCCGATAAAAAGGGAATCAAGCTGCGAAGGATATATAAAAATGGCTTTGCATGGCTAGACATGAGACAAGCTCGGGCTATATGGCTGAAACGCAATGTCAGGGCAGCCGGTATAAAGCTCAATAAGGCAGGCAAAGCTCATGATAATGCATTCACAACTTGACATAAGGGGAGTCCGGAGGGAAAAAGGCCAGCATAAGATCAAGAGGAGTATGAGGCTCTTGCTAAATGTCATAGCAATACTATACAACGGACTCCCACACCCTAAGGGAGAAAACATCGGCATGGGAACCAAATGCAAATAAGGCGCTAACTAGGGTACCCATGTAAGGTGAAGCTCTACCACTCACATCATGCCACTTCTAAAGTAGCAAGAAGGTTCTATGACATAATAGAGTGGGTTCATACCTAAGGTAATGGTGACATGGTCATAAGGTCATGCAAAATGCAAACAGTGGTGAACCTAACCTATATGCCAGTATAGACGTTATACCTGAGATTAGTATGAATGGGTCAATCCAATGGCTGAAACGGCACTAAAAATGGTCTTCTACATCACAAATTATGTCAGAAACTGTCCAAAATGGTTAGAAACGGTCAAAACTATAGGAAAGGGGGTAAAAATTTTCAAATATTTGAAAATTTTTCTATAAATAATAAAAAATATAAATCATTTGAAACTTTTACCCATTGGAGCTCTGATATTCAATTGCAAATTCCAGGAGATCCAGCTGGCGGAATTCACAACTGTTTCTTCCAGGTAGTTTACTCATGCTCTCCTCATGCATTTCATTATAATTTCTGTTGATTTTTGTGGTAAAATGAGGTAGTTCAGGCCAATTCTACATGAGCGTTGTGGCCCACGTGGGTATCGAAGCTTTTTTCGTGTATAGGGCTGGCTATACATGGAAAAGGGGCTAGAAACCGCGTACATACGCAACTGTTTGCAGTAAACGCGCGTGTATACGCGGAAATCACAGAGGAAACCACGCGTATACGCGACTGTAAATCAAAAAACCGTGTACAGGAAGAAAATGTGCATAAAAACAAGGCAAACAGACAGGCTGAGACAGACTTCACTCCAATCAGACTCTACTAGGCATACATGCTCCCCGACCCGACATAGAAACAAGAGAGAAAGAGAAATTCAAATACATTGAATGCCAAGAAAATCACCGCCAAAGGACAACTACAAGGAACTCCCCAGTGGAGTCACCAATTCTGTTACGGAGAGAAATTCCTATGGCTTGGGGTACCACAACAGACAGCTTTCACTCCAGAAATCAATTTTCCCAATATGCAAAAGAAATAAAATGTCTAACACTAAAGGATCAGACCTCGTACCTTATTCCGGACTGCTGAAGTAGATCCCCGTTGAGCTTTCCAAACTTCAGCTTGAATTGATATAATACTTCCTCAACAACAAGTAAACAATACAAGCATACTATATATCATGGTGTTAGATCTATTCTAACATATATAATCAATTATGTAAAAGCATTTGACATATTCCAATGGATACAACATTCAATCAAACACACATCATTGGACAAGGAAATATATTTCTTATTAATATAAATCAGAGATTACAAGATAGATACAACCTCTGATGGCACGTCTGCGAATCAAAGAAACTGAATCCCCCACTTGGGCCTCCACCACCTCAATCCTCCATCTCTCGATAGAAAGCTCACTAGCAAAAGGCAAGCTTGGGAAGAACACAAAAGTGCTTCAAAGGGACAAAGGGATGCAGACTCAAGTATAGTTCTGGAAACAATGGAGTATAGTTTCATTGCTTTCAATCTCTCTATATGCCTTCAATGTACCAAGGGGTTCCTTATATAGCTTCACAAGGGATAATGAAGGGTCGAATCTGAGTGATCTCAAGGCATATGGAAGTCCAGGAGTCAAATGAGTCGGATCCATGTCAAGGAAAACTCCAAAAGGATTTGGACTATGCACACATCCCGATGTACGCGGTTATAGGGGTCAAACCCGCGTATGTACACGGTTATATGGGAAAAAACCACGTATATCATCTTTTATATAGTTTTTAGGGATGATCAAGGAAACATCCATTAGAGGAATTTTGGGGTCTAAAATGGGGCTCCTAAGGAAAATAATAAAATAATAGTTAAAATAATAAAATAATATTGATTAATTTTGGAGGAAGA
>LPNX010598118.1:581044-643548 GCA_001517045.1 Pseudotsuga menziesii
TGAAAGGATAAAATATGGTCCATGGGGTCTAAAGAGTCTACAGCGGGACAGGGGAAGGCCATACAAAGTGTGATTCACCTGGAGTGGTGAAATCCGCTATAACATATAGCCATGGTGATATTCAAAGTTTTGATAGAGAGGGCCTTTGTTGGACGTTTTTTGTGGAAAATTATGGAAGGGAAAGCACTATGCAATTATCTTAATGAGTTTTAGATGTTGGTTATGGGTTATACTCCTGGTTTTCGTATCTTTGTAAGGGGGCGTATATGTTTCATTGAAATATGCAAGCTTACTTCTAAAAAAGGGACTAGTTATGGGGGTCTTCTGGTCTCTTCTTGAAGAAGTGACAACTGATATTTGATCCAAGGAAATATCTAGCATACCTATAATAGGCCTAAGCTCTTCTCTATGGTCTAACCCTCTATATGTGGATCAAGAATATAGTTGAAGGGATTGGTAAGTCTCTTGGTAGCTTCATTGTGATGGAAGATAATTTAATGGATGAGGAAATGATGATAGTTAATATCTTGGTGAAGTTTTAACTTAGAGAAGGATTGATAGTAGGATCATATAATGAATGGAGGAACTGGCCCTTCTTACAAAAATTAAATATTTGGAAAATTCCCTTTAGATGCAATGAATATCATGAATTTGAGCATCTATTGAAATACTATAAAAACCCTAACAGGAATGTTGGAAGAAAAATTTTCAAGTTTGGTTTAAAGAGAGTTCAAGGAAAACCATAGTGGATCCAATCTCAACCAAGATGATAGAGGATGGCCAATTTGTTCAAAGTTTGCAATCTCATTGGTTCCCATGATCTAGGTAGAGGTTCAACAACTTCCAATTTCTCTAAGGAAATATCAACGGTATGAAGGCAATATCCTTATTAAATTCAATCTTTATTAGCTCAATATATTTCAGTTTTTATCCTTCTCCATGTTTTCCATGACTAATTTGGATTACCCTGTTGGGATTAATATGTAATTGTTAGAAGGGTTCAAGGGGTTTAAGTAAAGGTATTTCTTCAATTTTTTCATCATCTTCTTTAATTTTTGGGATTGTCATCCATTTCATAAAAAACAAAGCTTATCTATTGCAATGGAAGATCACACTTATAATCCTTAGTCTAAATTTTGAATTAGGTGGTGTCATTCCTTCTATCATAATTTCTTCTAATGACCTGGCATCTAAGGAGTATCCTCATTCAAAATACCTTCCATTGGAGAAGGGGGACGATTCCTCCAAGACTACCATCATGTCACCATACCGCTTAAGATCTAAAAGAAAGAAGGTTTTTAAGCTAGGGTATTTGGAAACAAGTTTAGCTTTTGATCAAGAGTGTCATGTATCTGTAGGGAGGAAATCTCATATTTTCAAATCCAAGTCCCAGGAAAAAAGGGAGGTCAAAAACATGAAGCAACAAGCCAATTGTGGAAGCCTTAATACAAGGAAGACCCCAAAAGTGGTTCCCAAATGATAATACTCTTTCTTAACTCCACAATGATCAAGTGTTCCCAAAAATAGAAAGATCTAAAAATAATATGTGCTACATATAAACCTGATATTTTGCTTCTTCAAGAAACTATTTGTATTGGCTCTAAATTAGCAGTGGAGTTTTATGTATTCCTTTCTAAAGAGTGGAATTTCCACTGAGCGGATGTTGAAGGCATCTTATGTGGTTTTGTCCAAATTTGTAATGTTAAACTTGTATTTATTTCCTCAAATGTATTATGCATAGCTTGAAGGAGATCCAAATAATTAGGGAAGATTATATAACCATAAATTTGTATGGGTCCTATGGTGACAAATCCTTTTTGGCAAGGTCTTAGGAATTTTGGTATCTTCTCTAGGGATGATATCATTATTGGAGGGAATCTAAATCTAAATCTTAATTGAATAATAATAAAGGGTGAGGAAACAAGAAAATACTCTCTTGTTGACTTCTTTTGTCACTTCTTTCAAGTTCAAAGGATTATTGATGTTAATCCCGTGAAAATAATCCCAACCTAGAGGGAATTTCCATGCATATGGATATATTTCTTGTAGCAAAGCCTTTGATGATAGATAGATCAAGGATTAAGTCTAGGGTGGGTCAAGCACGAGATTTGGATCATAGAAATATTTTGTTCCAAATTGAAACTAAAAATAGGAAACCTCCAGCCCCCTTTAAGTTCAATCACTCATATCTAGATGAACAGGAGTTAAAAGGAATATTCCAATCACTTGTTTGTTCATTGTTATTTCTCTATAGAAGTGTGGATGGAAATTTGTAGATTTAAAGTGCAAAGAATAAGTGGGAACGAAGAAATTTGTTGGATAGCTTTCAATATTGGATTGCTGACAATTCAGAAAAATATTTTTGGGATTTACCATGTTTTGTTGGTTGGGGTATTTGGTTATCAAAGAATAAAATGACTTTTAAATTAATAGAGTTGAGTGATACATAGGTTTCTCACAAAATCATATATGCATGTGAAGGAAGTTGGGTCACTACACAAGAAAATCTTGCTAGATCTCTTAAGAATCCTATTATCAAGTATGGAAAGTCCTAAGTATTCTTTGATGGATATTTCCAAGGAGCTCCAGGGAAATGTGGAGTTGGTGTATTACCATTTTTAGATCAATCTCATAATTTTATTGTGATGTTTGAAGCTGGAAAAAGTACAAATAACAAAGCATTTGTGCATTGTTTCTTCTCCTAAAAACTGTAGTAGAAAAGAGTTAAAAAAAGTTCCAAGGTTTTAAATATTCTAAATTATCAATGGTTTTGGCAAACAAACAGTGCAAAATTGATTATATATTACTTGAACCTCTCATGATCCAAATCCTAGAGGTAAAGGAGAAATTTGAAGATATATCATTTTCTCACATCTCTAGGGAGTTTGATTCAATTGCAATTGTATACTAATTGTCTGAAGAAGCTCTATTCAAAGGAAGGACCCAATTATTAGCTTTTGAAAGGTCTATTTTCTGATGCATGGGTCTTTATATGGTCATTGTTTTCTCTTTTGAAGTTTATTTTCTTTTAGTTTAATGATTTAAAAGGAGCCCGTGCGTTGATTATTGGAGGATTTGTTTTAAAGGTTTCCTCTTGAAAAAGCCCTGAAAAACTGTAATGTAGTGAGAGAGAAGATGCTAGTATAGTAGAAGGATAGTCATAAGACAATTTTATTTATATTTTTGAGCTTGAAAATATAGTTTGAATATGTAATAAAAAAATTATAAAATAGAAAAAGGAAAGAAAAAACATGTAAAAAAAGAGGTGTATAACAACTATAGATACCTTCCAAAAGCATTGGCAAGTGGTAGAGGATAAATCCTAAAGTTTGATTTGAGTGCTACAACTTGCTCAAAACAAGAAATTTTCATCTAGAGTGAGTGAAAGAGAAATAATGATCTTGGAATATCCCTCCAACGTATGTTTCATAGAACCCATGGCTAAGTCTACCACTTTTACTTGATCCTTGCACACACACACACTAAAAATGAAGTATCTGAAGAGATCCTGAATGGTCCCCCTATGTAGAATTATTGCCAAGAAGGAACACACTTGATTTTTTTCATGGAGTTCACATAGTTTGGCATGGATACATACCACTTCAACTACCTAAAGCCTCTAAAAACATAACAAGGATGATAATTACATACTGTTTCACACTCCCTCTGATTCTTTCTCTTTTTCTTTGGGCCAATAGCACAAGATGACAACAGAAATGTGTTTTGGATGCAACTAGTTGTAGTGTTTATTGTCCTTCTAACATGTAGGGGTTTTAGGTGTAGATAATATAATCACATGAAGGGTTTTTGGATGAAACTAAGTATATCACGATCAAAATGTGTATATGAGAATGCAAAAGACAAGGTACTTTTGAGTATAATTATTTAATTATTAATGTAGAGCATAAATTACCGTAGGGATAATAGTCCTATATGGTTGTGTTATGAAGAAGATATCCTATGGCTTGGGGTGGACCACAACATATTGAATGACACCAGAAATAAACCCATTTCCATATGTAATAGAGATAAAAATAACTAACACTAAGGGATGGAAGGCGTACCTCATTACGGATGGTTATAGTCGATCCCTGTTGAGCTTTTCAACCATGCTTGTACCTACACTTCATCATAAACAACAACAAACAAGGAAAGCATGATATATGTTAAAGTGTTAGGCCTACTCTACATATATAAAATCAATATATATAAATCAAAATTAACTAAATCATCCATGGATAAAGATCATACATAGTTACACACATACAATGGATGATAAATGGATATCTCTATTGATTATAAAAAGAGATACAAGTGACAACCTTTTTCGGCACCTTGTCAAAACGGAGAAACCGCGTCCTCCACCTAGGCATCCACCACTTCAATCCTCCATCTCCATGGAAAGATCACAATGCAAAGGTAAGCTTGGGAAGATCAACAATGGATGCTCATAAGGACAAAGGGGATGTAGACTCAAGCATATGTGAATGAGGCACAAATGAACTATAGTTTCCTTGCTCTCTTCAATTCTCCTCCTCCAATGTATCGAAGGGGACCAATATATAGCCCTTCAATAGGAAGTGAAGGGTCAAGTCGAAGTGTTTCCAAGCATATGGAAGGCCAAAGGTCAAGTTATTTATGACACAATGAGGAAAAGTCCAAAATATTTTATTTTGGGCACATTTCTTGATGTACGCGAGTCACAATGGGTCGACAAGCTGCATGTACACGTGATATGTAAGCTTCTAACCCATGTATACACATAAATAGGGATTTTTAAGGTGTTTCTTGGAACATCAAGGTTTCTTTTGACCAAAGGGGGTCTAAAGAGTCTGTAGAGGGACATGGAAGGCCATAACAATGTGATCTACCAAGTGTGGAAAAATTATCTATAACAGATGCCCCCTAATGTGTGAGTTTAGAGTGGTAATACAATGGCTGAAATACATTATGTCAAATCCCAGAAGTGGAGTAATGAAGACCTAAGTGGAAAAACCAGCCAGTCATCTGTACAATACAATAATATGTCTCAGGATGTGACTGTGAATATGAAGTACAATAGTCCTATATACAACTTAGTACAATGGCCATGGATATAAATGATAAACATTTGAGTCATGTGGTCATCACCATGTATAATATACAATGAAATAAGGTCTCCATACTCAATGAATACATCTGATAATACACTAGAGTCTGGTCATGAGAGCTGGAATCTCATGGATATTGGAACGATCAAAGAGGTAGCATATATGAAATGCCACCAAGGTCGGAGGTCTTCTACACAAAATACTACTCATACATGTCTCATCACATGAATCAAGGTGTCGAGGTTGAACATTATGGTACATCATTTGATTACCGGTCATTGATGTATACCATTAACAGACACGAGATATCCCACCGATAATGATGATGGGAATCAAGGTACAAAGTGCAATCACACAAGTGTGAATAGATGTGTTGAGGTCAAACACTTGAGTGAATCCATCGATCACGGGACATTGATGTATTCCCAATACTGTCGATGGCAAGAGAACCTGCCACTAATGACTGCAAGCCTCAAGGAACTCAATGGAATCTAGACTCCTATTCCAAAATAGACGATATGAGTTCAGTGGAATGGAATCTATTGCAAGGAGGGAATTAAGGCACCTCCCATCAACCAACATGAGGTAATCAGCAATGTTGGATAATTTGGAAGAACTCAAATGAACCAGATGTGCAGAAACCAGTAACTACATTGGGAATGGTCCACATGCAAAGAAAATATAGTTGAGGACTGGTCAACTCAAGCTAAAACTTCCTTTGAACAAGAGCATAAGGCAGATGGTGACTCACATGCAACATAGACTCAACATGCAAACTCAGAAAACTCTGCAACATAGGAGGCATCGACAGAGGATCCATAGGGACTGGAAGCATAACCAGTCAGTGGAGAAAACTCATAGTAATGAGTACAGCTCCTAAATTCATACTAGTAACCCAATTGATCGATGGAATATATAATGCTTTGTTTGAAGGCGACACGACTTGATAGATACCAAAAGTAACATCATTTCTTGTCGTGATTTTTATGTTTTTTTAATTTTTTGGTATTTTTCATATTAAGAAGATTGAAAAAGAATAAAAGTGCTTATTATACCTAAATAGGAGGAGATGAGTTTCACAGGCATGCAAACTAGTTCCAATCAGTGGAACATACCTATTCCCATTGCAAGGAAACATGTGCAAGATAAAGAAACTCGTGGGAATGTATCCTCTGGGTACGAGATGATCAGGATGCAAAATATATATAAGAGGATATGTTTGGATGGAATTGAGGAAAGCTCAGGCTATATTGATAATAAAACTGAAGCGGTTAGCCAACATAAAGCTCAATACGGCAAGCAGACACATGAAAATGAATTTACAACTTGATATAAATGGGAGTCCCTATGGGAAATGGACAACATAAAGTTCAAGAAAGAATATGTGGTTCTTTCTAGAAGACATGGCGTGACTAATGGGGACTCCCGAAACTACGGGAAAAACCTCAATATGGGTACCAAATGACAAAGTGGGATCTAAATAAGGAACCCATGAAATAGGAAGGCTCTACCATTTACGTAATTCCACATCTAGTAGCAGTGTGAGGTTCTATAACATTATGGTGTGGGTTTGTACCTTGTTTATTCCTAGAAAATTCCTAGGTATCGACAGTAGGGATTATCCCCAGTAACCGATCCCAACTAGATCATTCACCATTTGGTGTGGGGAACTCATCTGGTTAGCGGCCCAACTACCATAGATTTTAATCCTGTTTATGTATTTTACTGATTGTGGCCCAGTCCACCATTTATGTGATTTTATTTTATATGGATGAAATACAGAATGCCTAAGATAAATGAAAGTGATTGGTGAACAAGTAACCGAGTAGAGATGCGTAGGTTCTTACCTCCTGTCTTACCACTCTAGCTCCTCAATCACTTCTATAAATTCAAAAAAACTATGTTCTAGTAAATTCTAAGCTAATCTATATTATCCCCAAGGGGAGAAAAGTTAAAATATGTAGAGCAATGTACTGCAATTTTTAGCCAAAAATATAACAGATAACTATTTTAATTCAGGATGCATAGTTATAGCTGAAAAAATAATCAAAGATAGCTTTCAAATGATAACCATTTATTGCTCAATCGATACACAGGAATTATATATAAATAAAACCATTCATCATCAAAGAAATAATTCATAGAGAGTTAGAACCATCCCATAGTTAAAACAAAAACTAAATGGAAGTAATTCCACAATTCAAATTCCACATCATTCATGCAAAAAGAAACCTGTGTAGTCCTTTTCAAGCAAAATTTGTCCTTCTTTATTAGCAGAAAAAGTAGTTCTTCTTACAGATAAACTATCCTCCTTATGCTAGTGAAAATTCCTCATATTCTACCTCCTAACTCTATTTATAATACAATTATAAATGACTCTTTGATTTTCCTGACTTTAGAACGTCCCTAACCCTAGGACTTCCAAAATTTTGTCCTTTAGTGTCTTACACTTGGAAAAGAAAGTAATAATAAATTACATAAAGTGAAAAATACAAAAGACAAAAAATGTCAAGTAGGCCCAGCTGGTCTGCAAATGTAATCATCCCATGCATTATCTTCTTCTGAAATGGTTTAATAATCTATTGGTTCCAACAATCTCATGGTTACTTCATGTAGATCCAGTTGTGACTCCACTTTTGCCACTTTTGGTGGAGTCAACTTGAATAGATCTTCCAAGAGATGATTGTTGACAAAGGCTTGTGAAAGCCAAGTTTTAACATCTTCTTCCTCTATGATCTCCATCTTCTGAATGTATTGTTTGTCTTCAAGAAAATTGTCTTGTAGGAACTTCAGATGTTGATCTTTATCTAGGAAGTCTTTGATTTTTGTTGTTGAAGGAATCTGGAATTTATTATGAACTAGGCACATTTTTTTGTAGAAATTTATACATTTTTCCAAAGTATTCACAATTCCATTTCTCAATCTTAAAGAAGATTTCCTCTGAAATTCCAAGAGCACCAATTCTATCTTTAGGCCTCCTGCTGTCCTTTGAGGTAAGTGCTCTAGAAAAGTTGAATTGGATTCTACTCAATTCAGTTGCCTTTGAAATTTCTTGCCTACTTCTAGTACTCCTTCCCTAAAACTAAGTGATTTCTCTGCTATGTCATTCAATATTGTCTCTGTCTGCTTGACCTTATATATCTCCTCTGCAAGTTTTAATTGGACTTGATTAATTTTCCTCCAGATTAGGCAGGCTTTATCACAGAGAGAGATATTAGGATTCCTTTCATTGGGTGTCTTAAGTTGAGTATCTAGTGATCTATTTTGTACCTCCATCTCTTCTAACAGGGTTCTCATCTCCCCTGTTTGTCTGTTTGCTACAGATTTATGCGCTTCTGATTCCAAAACCCTGTGTTCAAAATATTTTTTCTCCCCTTCCATGATTGTAACTGAAAACTCCAGTGCATCCTTTTCGAATTCTAAATCTTGATATGCCTTTTGGAGTCTTTCAAATTCTGAAATAGTTTCCTCATGTTTCCTTTTCAGCGTTAAGCCTTCTCCTCTCTCTTTGACTAAAGTATTTTTCATTTTCAACATCTTTTCTTTATGATGCTCTGCATATTCCATCAACTTGTCAACATTATCAATGTTTTCTTGAGAGACTGCTATGATTACCGATGCTAGGAACTTGGGGTCTTGATTGGTTTTTTCAACAATGGTTTTCTCGATCACTATGATCATGTCAGGTTGTATGCCGACCTTTAACCTTTTTTCTGACCTCTAAAGAATAGTTTTCATGCACTTGTCAAAGAATATAGTGTCCAAGCATGCCATTGTATGATGCTTGGATGGAACGAAAGGAACCAATCCAATTTCAGTGAGAGGAACTTGGCTACTTGTGACCGTGCCACTTGGTGAAGAAGGAGGATCCGTCGAATTGTCTTGAGAAGTATACTTGTATAAATATTCTTTGTCCTTGTCCTCTTGCTATTTCTTTTTTAATTCTTTAGTTGTTTTCTCAGCTTCTCTTCTCGCTCCTTTGTCTTGTTGCTCCTACACTTCTTCCTGCAATATCTGAGCATCTTCTACTTGTTTCTTTGCAGATTCTTCATGTTACTTATGTTCTTCTGTTGTGTTGCTACTACCTTTTCCTCCACTGGTGCTGATATTCTTTTTGAACAACCTACTCAAAGAAGTCATGTTGCTAGGTTTTCATTATAACTCCTCATATTTATCAAAATGATGAGTGTATTCAAAATGAACTACTACAGATGCACAATGGTTTGCAACCTTGACAAAGGAGTCATTTCTGTGTAAACTCTTTTCCCCAAAGTGGAAATTTTCTAGATCTTTTATAAATTCCAATGCATTTTTTAACCTTGTAAATTTATAACTTCCTATGCAGAAAGGCATTGGTGGGAAAACCACCTTCTTCATGTTGAATAGGAATTTGCCTACTCCATCTATAAACTGTTGTCGAACTCCTTCCTTGTGGACTATATAGTCCATGGCATACCTAGGCATCAGTGATGGGGTTCTAGATCCTCCATACATCCTTAGGTAAGTACCTTCCTTGGAGAAATAATTATCCTCGTATTCACATATGATTTCCATGGCACCTTTAGACATACAATTGCACCCTTTGAGGAAAATTAGTTTGTGTAGAGGCATCAGAAATTCTTCGCATATCAGCTTGTAGAAGCTTAAGTACTTGTGCACCCAAAGAATTTTATAGGTAGCATAGATGGGGATCTTGGTGTAATCCCAAGTACAACCAATCTTTGGGAATGGGTGCAAGCATAAAATGAAATCGATCAAGTAAGAGACCATGTAGAATTATGACTTTCTTTGAGTCAGGCCTCCCTGTGCAGCAGCTATACATGATGATAAGATGCTTGATACAATATATGCCCAGTTAAAAATGGTGCCTTCCAAGGACACATGGTAAATTAATGGGATCCAACTCAACTTGTACCATTTCCCATTTTCCTTACTGAAGATCCTATTTACCATTAGGGATATGACTTTGTAAGGAGGGCGTAAAATTACAGTCTCGTACTCACTAGTGGATTTCTAGCATAGTTGCCTTCCTGCTACCATCATCCATTTAGCACATTCAAAAATGTCTAAATTCACACTTTTCACCCATTCATTCCTCATCATAACCTTTGGGGTGGGTAGTTTGCATTCCTTGGTTATATATGTCGGATTGAAGGAGGCAAAGTAGTTTCCCTTTTGAGTTAGAAATAATCATAGTGGTTGGGTCTATTCGGGGTAGAATCCATTTGATTACTTCAACACACGGGAAGAGTTCTGGGCATGTGGCTTCCTTCATGATGCCTGATTTTCTTATATTTTCATATAAAGGCATGTATTCCAGGCCCACACCAGGGACATTTTGGTCTCTAATCATTTGATAAATTTATCCCCACTTGAATTCATGATCGACCCCTATGACAGCCTTGGTATCTTCATAAATGATTTCCATCCTAGATATAATTTCCACGTTTGAATCACCCTCAATGGCCTTAGCCTTTTTCTTTCTGCTCTTCTTCAGCTTGGTGTGAGGTGAGGACTAAAACTGCACCATGATCACAGCAAGATATGTGATTGAAAACAACATGCCTTTATATCAACATGAAATACCTGAAACGAGAAGCTAAGATATTGAATACATGAATCAATGTTAAAAAATCATTGTTTCTTCCAAATATTAAGTTCGCGGTCAGTGTTTATTATGATAGAGGAGAACAAATATATATTTACTAGTTCATCATTGGTCATTCAAAAGTAACTTTGTGAGGTAGAGAAATTACTCCCAAAGGTTGTCCATTCATTTTAAACTTGCAGCAAAGGTATATGTTTGGCACAAGTTTAAATGAAACTAAACAACACAGATGTAAGTGTTATTTTGGGAGTGAGATATCTATTATAATACATTCATTTTGTGCTTCAATTTGAGATACTGGAGGATGATCAGTTTCCACCGGTTTTTAAAGCATTGATATTAGTTGCCATCTGTTTTGTTCACAAAGTTTACCAAGCTTATTTCCTTCCCCTTTTATTAAAGCATCAAGATAGATTTCCCCTAGAGGTGAAAGAAGACGCGTCAAAGGCTCCGTTACTTGAAACCGAGGGCATCTTGGGGAACCTTGAAACCCTATTTACAACTACAACCCAAAAAAACCTCATACGTGATAGCACCGACCCTAAGGAGAGAAACACCAATTGCAATGAAAACCTAAGACAAAGCTTTAAAATGTAGTGGTACTCGAAGTCAACATCCTCCGAGGGTTTCAATATAAACAATATACTAATGCTAAAACATATATCCCAGGGTAACATTTTCATAGGGTTTCTAAGGTTCAAAATGACTATATGGAAGGATTAGAAAAATAGTCTCAACTGCTAGGCGAAATATCAAATAGAATCCATAATGGTTGCGCTACCTAGATAGAATCATTTTTGGCATACAAAAAAAACTCCTCAGCTAAGGACTCCCTTTAAACAAACTCAAGGTGACTTTAGTGATCAACCCACAGTCGAAAACCCTACAGGATGAGGATGCATTGTACTAGGAAAGAATATGTACAAGTGAATTAAAAAAAAACAATCTCGGTGACTCTCAAAACCATAAACCTTTAACAATGCAGTCCTGTCAAGTACTTTTAAAATAAAATGGGACAAAGATCAGTTTAAGGGCCTACCTGGAAATTGTTGGTGTCAGTACGGTTCTTGGTGAGAAAATATGAAAGCTCCGGGAGTCTAATGGCAATTGGATGCATCCAAAATGGGGTTGTGGTAACAAATCATAAAAAACCCACCTCTTTTATACAAAATATAATGCCAAAACACAATTAATGTGATAGTTAAGTGAGTTAAATTCCACGGGCTCGAAATGTCATTTGGCGCTCAACTTTAAACTCCATTGAAAGCACTCCCCCAAGTTTGTCGATGTGTCAGCATCCAACTTTGAGTTTTCCACAGTAGTGTCAACTGAATAGGATTATTTTTGCTGACATTGTCGGTGCATTGTTGATGGAAGCTAGGTAAACGCATCCAATAAAGGCCTCATCAACACAACTTCCAAACGAGTTTCGATGACAAAATGTCGGTCGCAAATTCTAATCTTTTCTGGACGTATTGTCTACAAAAACTAAGTTTCTTTGACACCATCGATAGAACATGGCAAGATATTCCGATGGACTCAATAAACTCCTTCGATAAAGAGTGTCAGTAAGAAAAGGTAAGTTTCGTTGATAGTGTCAGCTCAAAAGGCTGATTTTTGTCGACACTGTTGGAAGAAACTCGTCAAATGTTTTTGATAAATACTTGTCAAACAAAACAATATTGGCTAAAGAATGTCGAACATAAAAGTTGAGTTCTTCCAATCTGTTGGATCAACTCGCTGAAATATTTGGACACGTAGGAAGAAAAAGCTGATTTTTCTAACTTAGTGAAAAAAAAATTATGGCTTGTTCAAAGAAAAACTAAGTTTTGGAATGATAATTTCAACGAGTAGAATTAGCCTAAGGAAGGTTTAAAATCAAAATTTTGAGGGGCCCTAAAAATGTAAAATTTTGGGGAGGTAGTTGCAGCAACAAAAATTGGTGACTAGCTGGTGAACACAGATCTCTGAAAAACTATCTTTTCAAAACAAAAAATGCTACATGGTACTAGATTAGAGAAACTCATTCAAGGCCTCTTTCGATATCATTTAGGAATCTAGACATTCTAGGGATGTAAAATTTTGTACATTTCACTGATTGTAGTCTTTTGGGGTAGGGTAACCAGGATTATAAGTCCCGATAACTCTCTTGGGGCCCAAATGTAACATTCATTTTTCCTCTATCTTTTGGTTGCTGCCAAACATGACACCACAGGATTGTGGAAGAGTTAGGCACATGTATTCGTTTTTTCCTCATTCCTCATACTATTTTCATTATTTTGATGCTTAAAGACATTTGTCTTTTGATTCTTCCTATATTTCTTCTTTTACTTTGAGAAATTGATTTAGCTTCTTCCATCCATAATGTCCTTTTGTGTGAGTGATGAATTGTTTCAAATCATAGACACAGAAGAACCTTTCTGAGCAATCCATTTACTTACTGATATATTTCTTTAGTATATCTTTTTGATGTACATTTTATGTTTTGGAATTTTGACTCTTTATCTTAAGCATTTTGGCTTTCATTCTATATCATGGGATTATTTCGAATGCCATACACATGTTAGTTCTGCTTCCTTTCCATGGGTCTATCTCGGCAAGCTTCTTTAGGAATGATATTAGTGTGAAGGTGGATGGAGCCCCAAGATAGTATTCTAGATCTCATACACCTCAATTATTTTACAGGGTTTAAACAAGACTTCAATGTTTTCTTGAAATAACTTCCCTTTCTGCAATCTATTAATTAAAGAATTTCATTTTTTATTGAAATCTTGCATACATCTCCCAATAAGCAATTCTTGGATTTCAGATCATTTTTCAATTATTCAGAGTCCTATGTCCCCAAACATCAAAAATTAAGTTGGCTTATTCTGAAACAAAATTAAAAGATCAAACAAACCAAAAAAAAAAAGCAAACAAAAAGAAATAAAAATAAAGTTTTATTTATATACAAAAGGACTCCCTAAAATAACTAGGTGAAATATGGTTTGAGAACAAAGCCATTAACAGGAAGGTTCTCTTCCTACCCTTGTAAATCTTGTAATTTATAAGTTGAGGGACCTAGCTTCTCCGCAATCTGATAAGGGCCAACCCATAGATGTTGAAATTTGGTATGTTTTCCCTTCTCATCATGCAGTTGATCCCACTTTAGAACCAAGTCTCCTATTTCAAAATTCCCTTTCCCATATTTTCTCTTATCAAACCACCTTTTGACAATTTCTTGTTGTTTTTTAAATATTTCTTTAGAATTAAGTCTGGACTCTTCAAGTTTCATCAAAGTGTTAATACGAGCTCGTAAACCTTCACTATCGGATTCCCGTGAGGCTTGAGCTAACTAAGAGGATGGAAATAGAATGTTCAGGGGTAGTATAGCTTCTTTCCCATAAACCAAAGTAGAAGGGGATACTCCTAAAGATTTCTTTGGGGTGACCCTATCTTCCCATAGTGCATTGGGAGGTGTTGTGTGCCAATTTATTTGATTTTCAATAACAGTTTTCTTTAGAATTATGATGAGATTTTTGTTTGTTGATTCCGCTAACCCATTTCCTTGAGAATAGTAGTTGGCAGAATAATGTAATTTGATTTCCTTTTCACAAGCAAATTCAGTTATCTTAATGGATGAGAAATAAGACACATTATAAAAAACAAGTGAATTTGGAACCCCAAACATGGTCATAATGTTTTCTTGTAATAAGTTGATGATCACGTCCTCATTCACTTTGCATAGCGGACTTCAACCCATCTTGTGAAATAATCTGTAGATGTGAGGATATATTTATGTTGTAGTGAAGAATTCAGATTGATCTCCCCAATGATATCTATAACCTGTTGTTCGAAAGGTTCCGAAATAATGATAGGATGTAATGGTATAGCTTCTTTGGAAAATCTTCCACCACTTCTTTGACATACGTCTCATTTTATTGCATAAGTAGGAGCATATTTTAATAATTTTTTCCAATAACAACCATCTCTGAGGATTTTTTGAGCTGTAGTGTCTCTGAAGAAATTTCCTCCTGCAAGGCCATCATGCAATTCCTTAACTACTTTGGAATCATCTTCTTGCTCGAGGTATCTCAAAAAAACCCCATCGTAGTTTTTTCTGAAAGGAAATCCATTGATTATATAGTAGGAGGCTGACTTCAGGTGAAGTTCCCATTCGTTGTTTAGAAATCCAATGCTCCTATAAATGTCCTTGTTGGAGATAATGCACCATATCTTTGTAACAAGATTTAGGAGTAGTAAACATGGGATAGACATCAATCATGTTTAGCTCTACTTCATGTTCCCAATCACAATCTTCATTAGTATGAACTTCTGCAATCAACTTTCATAGTCCATGACCTTTAATAATAGTGGTTGTCTTGAATTCTAAATCATACTCCTCCAATGCTGTGACCTAGTTTCCTCTTCACTTACCCAATTCCTTTTGTATGAAGAGGGTTTTGACAGCTATTGGGGCACACACCTTAACGGTCACTAGTTTTGGTAACTCCACGGTTTTTGTGGAAGCTTGTAAGCAGAGTTGCGACTCAAAATAGTCTTAGGGGTGTCGGGGTTGATTCAAAGCCCTGTTTTTGTAATTATCCATAATTTTCGGGTGTAAGCCCATGATTTTGTAATAGTGAACTTGTATAAATAGGCACTCATGTAAAGATGTCAATGGTATCTAATGAAATGAGGATCGTATGATGCGAAGAAGTCAGATCTATTTTTGGGTTTAAGGTCAAGTCCCAGCTGTATGCGTGGACGACCTCTACAGCTGTGTGCGCAAAGGGTTTTTGTAAGAAGGGAATTGAAACTGAGTGCGTAGTTAGAGATTGTAAGAAAGGAACTACAGCTGAGTGTGCAGTTAGACTTGAAGGACGGATCTGCTACTGAGTGCGCAGATCAGAACTGTTGTTTTGTAAGAAGTGGAATAAAAGCACAGTTTTGTGGACATAGCCCCTACACTGGGGGTGAACCACGTTATATCTTGTGGTGTGGTTATTTTGTGTGGTTTCTGTTATGTATTGATGCTTTTGATAAGTAGGTGAATGCTAAAGTAAGATAACTGTTAAATATTAACTTCGCTATGAATTCCCAGTTAAGGGTGAAGCAAGAAAAGTCTTTTATCTAACTGTGAAGCTAGTTAAGTGAATATCGAAGCTCTATTTGGTATAAATATTTGTTGTTAAGGCTAAAGGTACAGTAATATCCCTCTTCTGCTTGCAGAAACCTAATTCTGCGGCACCCCATAGCTATTTCAGGTGAGACTACAACCTATTCGCAGGTTGTTGCCGAAAGGGCCAACATTGTGGGTCTTTTTGTTGGTGCAAAGTTAAAGTATAAACCCCAAGTCTGCCCCATAGCCCAAAAAATTGGTTCCGTTGCCGGTTGAATAGTATCTGCTCAAGAGGAATTTACATCATACCTAGAGGGTTATGTTTTGGAGTCCCTCAGTGAAAGAAATCGTCGACTGGATCCAAGAGACCTATCTGAGATTTGCGGAACAAGAAAATAAGGATCCATGTCATAGCTCAAACGAATTCTTGCAAAGGTACATTTTTGCTAATATTTATGAAATTTTCTTTGGTAGTATCCACATAGAATTGCACCAGTGGTTATCCAGGTTGACAGAGAGAAGGATGAACTTCAAAGAAGATCAGTTTCTTGACTGGACCCCTACAAGAATTAACATATTGAAAAGAGTGAATAACGCGATATCACGAGCTGTTGATTTCTGGACAACGCGAACCCTTGAAGCATTTGTGACGGAGTTTTCCATCGACACAAGTACCTCTTTTAGTGAAGTTGAACGGCATTTTTTCAAAGGACCAAGGGGTAAGTACTTAAATTCATTTAGTTTGCAAATTAAAATGCTCTTGGCTGAGAAGGGCATACTGCTTATAGAATCAGATTGCTAGATTTATTTTTACTAACCTATGTTTGGAAGTGAAAGTAACTTCGATGAGCAAAGTGGTTTTCTGCGAAGCGGTAAAAGATACAAAAGAAACATAGAATCCTATACCCTAGGTTAGAATACCGAGTATATGCCAGAAGACCCTAAATCTGAAGAAACCCATTTTGTTAGAAACCCTCCTATAACTCCACAGCGAAGACCTGTTACCCCTGAGAACCCGTCGCAGTCCGGAAGTAACCCTAGCCCAAGTATTCCTGTTGCAAGTTAGTCTACCCCAGTAATTTCTCCCCCCTCTCAGTCCACTATGGCCCATATGACGGATGAGATCAAGCTCCCAGTATTCAAAGGAACTGGATCAGAGGATCCAGAACAGTTTTGGTTTGTATGTGAAGATGTGTGGACTGCTAAGAACATTTTGGATCAAGATGTAAGAAGAGCGCAGCTGGTCACTTCTTTTAGAGGCCGAGCTTTGACCTGGTTTATGGAATTTTCCAGTACTTAGAACCATGTCTTGGCTGATATTAAAACAGTGATGATCAAAGAGTTCAATAAGACTAAATCAGAGTCACAGTGTATAACTGAATTGAAAGAGATTCAGCAAAGGCGAGGTGAATCAGTTTGGGACTTTGATCAGAGGTTCAAAGTTTTGCTAGATCAAGTTAGTTTCACTATTGGACCAGCGCAGCATAAAGAATGGTTCATTGCAGCCTTATTACCTCATATTAGAATGCCACTCATGCAACAGAAGGTTGTTGATCAGCAAGAGGCTTTGGAGATTTCCATGAAACTGGAGACAGCTCCTGTCGAAGATAATTCTGGAATAGCCCAAATACAAGCGCAGTTAGCAGAAATGGATTTGGAGCTGCGCAACATGAAAAAAGGGAAATCTATTCGCGAAGAGGTGTGGTGTACACGATGTAGGATAGAAGGTCATGACAAGGAACAATGTCCTGCACTAATAAATTACCTGAATACTAGTGCACCAAACCCATTTAACCCTAATGTTCTATATTGTGAGATTTGTAGAACAACTGGCCAGCATCGGCCTGAAGACTGCTATCTGCTACAAAGATATGTGCAAGTACCTAATAATCCCTATTGAAAGTTCTGTAAGTCAGTTGGACACAACGAAGAGGAATGTCGCAGCTTTGACCTTATGAGAGAGTGAACATATGATGCTTATAGGGTACAAAATGATGCACAAGGAAATGATGGATATGGTTACCGTGGTAGTACATTAAGTCGAGTTACTTTTGGAGGTCGTGGTTGTGGTGGTATGCCTGGAAGAGGTTGAGGCCAGGTTGTGTGCTATAACTGTAATCAGGTAGGACATCTAGCTAGAGACTGTCGGAACCCAACTACGACATGTCAATATTGCAGAGCAGTAGATCATGTCATTGAGCAATGCCCACAACTGATAGCCAAGATACAAGAAAGAAATAGCGCTCCTCCTCATATTATTTAGATGATTACTATAGAGAAAAGACATGTCCCAGCCATTAACATTGTTACAAGGAGTGGAGCTACGACGCAAGTGCAGAATAAGGAGAAACAGCCTGACGAGGCTTGGGTTCGTAAGACCCCAGATAAAGTTCCAACCTTCGATGTGGGAAGAGAAAAAGAAACATTTATGGAAGCCAAAAAATACTTTGTTGATCCGAACACAGCAGTAGCACCTGTGTAGCAGCATCAACAGCAGTCACAGGCTCAAGAAGCTTCGACAGATAAAGTAAGTACACTGTTGACATTTTTACAGAGTTGTATGAAGCTCTTACGAAATCAGAATGCTTTAAATGAGTTACAGAAAGTTATTGCTTCCTGCGAACCTCAGCGAAGCTCTGGTAAAGAAAAAACTGTCAATAGAGTTAGAAGAACTAGAAGAGAAATGAGATTGCATTCTTAGATAGGAGAGTATGACATGAGTGATATAATTTTAGACCTGGGATCAGAAGTAAATGTCTTAACTAAGAAGACATGGGAACAAATGGGAAAACCTACCCTTGAATGGTCCCCTATACAGTTGAGATTAGCCAATCAGCAGAAGATTGTGCCCCTAGGAAGATTCCCTATCGTCCCAGTAGACATTGATGGAGTCAGTACCTTAGCATATTTTGAAGTCATTGAGATAATTGATGATAGAAACCCCTATCTAGCTTTGCTAGGAATTGAATGGGTGATAGAGAATTCTGTAGTAATCAACCTTAAAAATAGGCAGATGACTTTTGAAGGAAAAGGCTTGAGAGTCATAGTACCCTTGGACCCTTCTAAGGGAGAAAGGTACACAGATCCAGTCAGAGATGAAGATCAGGATATTCTGGATCATATCTACAACATCATAGCTAAGGAAGAAGACTATGTTAACCCTACTCCTGAAGGTATAATGGATTGGAAGTGTGATAGTTCTTGCATGAATGATTCAGATGAAGGTTTATAGAATTGGTAGAATAGACTTTATGAACTACATGGACATCGATGTGCAAGAATTACCAAGTCTCTCAGATGGCTTGGCTCACAGACAAGAGTCCTACCTATTTTTGATGGCTTGATAGACCCAACAGATTTTATTGTGCAATTTTTCAGAGCAGGTACCAGATTCACAAAAAATGCAGAATCTAGATTCAGTATTCAGAGCCACAGCTGCCAGATGGTGGAATGGTCATAAGAAGTAAATTCATAGTTGGGAAGCTTGTCAAAATATTCTTCACCTCAGATTCATGGATCAACCTCGGGAGGTGCGAAGCAGGTTTAATGGTCAGACTAGCCCTTAGGAACATTTGGAGCAGTGTTATGAAGCATGGAAGCATGTCCCTCGTGAAGAATGAGTACATCAGTTTGTGCACACTGTGGAACCTGTCACGAAGAATTGGTATGCAGAGGTGGAGCTTCGCCATGGTACTGCAAGTTGGGATATTCTTGTTGATAGTTTTGTGCTGACATTTTCTATGAATGAGGTTTGTCCTGTGTTGGACGCAGCTATTAGGCTGATCCACACTAAGGTGTTTGATGGTAAAGAAACAGCCGAGTACCAACCTGATTGGAAAGAACAAGAAGCCAATACAGTAGAATGATATAACCTCACAATTGACGAGGATGATGACCCACGCAACCTAAACATTCTTGAGTCAGAAGGACACTGCGAAGTACATGGACCAGCAGTCAAAGCACCAGAAGTGACTCAACCCTTGAAGACAAGGCAAGTAAACATTGGGTCAGAAGAAATTCCTAAGTATGCTACTATTGGAGATTATTGGGATGAAGAAATGGTAAGCAACATGACCCAACTTCTCCATGAGTATCAGGACCTATTTCCGACGAAGTTCTCAGAAATGAAAGGTATCCTTGCTGATATAGGAGTGATAAAAATCCCTTTGAAACCTGATGTGATGCCTGTGAAACAACACCCTTATAGGCTGAACCCTAAGTATAAAGAAAAAATCAGGGTGGAGCTAGATAAGATGCTCGCAGTAGGAATCATTGAGGCTATGGAAGACATTCTGTCGTAGGTCGAAGCTCGAAGCCCTACCGAAGCCGATGTCAGGAAGTGTTGAATATCCTTATTATGGCACATCCAGAGTTACTAGTGGTTCCAAAGAAGGACAGGTGTGTCGGATCTCAAAATCCGACCATTGGAAAAAATCAGAATTGGTGGCGCCGATACGTTAACTGCATTAACTACCTGTAATAATGCGCGGTTTGGACAAGATCTCTGTCAGATTTGGTGTCTTCAATGCCCAGTTATGGTATATTTGGTTGATGGATTCTATAAGAAGACGCCCAGGCCTGCAGAAATTGCATTACACATTTCCTTGAGTCTTACAATCGAGTCCATGTCAGCTGATTGCGAACTTCAGGAACTATTGAGAGAATTTGAACAGACGGGTCTGCAAAACCTTATGAGCAATCCACCTACCTCTGCACCCCACAAATAAACTCCCCCAGCACTGACTCAGCCAATGCAGACACGATCTACCATGAATAATTTTAAACCAGAAGTTCACTCTAAGAGGAACGAAGACAGACACAAGCAATCAAGGAAAACACCGAAGGATCTCGAGATGAACCCTTCTGGCTCAGCAGAGATCCAACTTGAATGTTTTGAAGACTTCGATGAGGTGGAGAATGTTGCATCACACCGCCCCCCTTATATTCCTCTTGTTCGACCAGGAGTTCAGCTACCTTGGCGGATAAATAAGTTCACATTATGTACCCCTTCGCTGCCACCGGGTGTGCAGTTGGTCGGGACAATGACAGGAAAAGTAGATCAGCTCAAGTATGTCGACCACGATACAAATGATCGTGGGAAATTTGCACAGTTCACATCTAGAACATACTTGCACTCTGTCCACTATCTGGATACTAGAGCGACATTATTAGAAGAGAAATAGTGGGCTGCTGGCTTAGACAGAGCAGGCTTGCTGAAAATGCTGAACGTCCCCCACTTCGATCGCATCACGGCGGTTACCGTGGTAGTCAATCAATTATTGGCATTGGTGCATGATGGTAACCTATGGATTAGCGATGAGAGAATCCCTATTAATGGAGAGCTGGTTAATAGGATCACAGGCTTGCCAAAGGAAGGGCCTGATCCTAGGATCGAATTCATTGGGAAGCACGAAGACATGAAGCTGGCGCAGCATATGAAGGAATGCTTCGGGTTAAAAAAATGAAAGCGAGGGTATCAAACCTTGACTATTCAACATCAAAACATTTGCTTCGCCGTAGAACTTCCAGCATGCAAGCTAATGCGGAAGTGTAGACCGAATGAAGTATCTGCACCAATTGTCAGTATTGCTACGAACTGTGCCGAAGGCTACAATTACAAATGGGCAGAGTACATTTCTAAGGAATTTCTTGAAGATGTCCAAGATGTGCAGGAGAAAGGTATACCCTTTCACTATTCATGGTTGTTAGTGCTTATTGCACTGGTAGGATGGAAAGAACCTACTGAGGCACAATTTGTTGATGTGCCTCCGCATATGCCTGGCGCAGCAAGGTACGCATCTCTGTGGGTGTCACAGGATAAAAGCTTCCAGCAAATGACGAACTACGTGTTCGCCTTTTACTCAATGAGTATCTCATATGAGATTCTAAAGATGCCATGGCTCAATAATGAGCTCTTCTCTCAGTATGATGGAGCAGCCAACTTTAGGGCTAACATGCATCATCTCTTCATCCAAGCCCGCGTGGATAAAAAGCATCAATGGTTTAAGTTACCATACGTAGTAACCAAAGAAGACATCCTCACAATATTCAAACAGTGGCCAGCTGAATGGTTGAAGGACGTAGGGACAAAACCTAACATTCCAGTCCCTCCAGTCACCAATGTGGGCGCAGGCCCTAGTCACACCCAATAGAATGACCCACTCGAAGAAAGCGAAGAACAGAGTGAATCGCAGTAGCATGAAGGAAACCAGGGTGGAGATGACGAAGATGAAGATGAAGAAGAAGATTCAGTCAAAACCATCTCAGACCCCAATAGACCAGATAAGCACAAGTCGCCAGAGGTAGAGGAAGTGACCAAACCTTAGTCCAGAAAGAAAGCAAAGGTGTCAAAAGGTACAAATATCATCGAAGAGCCTGCCATGACGATGGAAGAGCTTGACCATGCTCTGAAAAAGTCTACAGAAGCACTAACTAGCAAGTGGTCATAATTTGCAGCCACGCAACTTGATTCCCTCACCGGCGTAACACAGCGAATTTCAGAACTAAAGGAGTTAGAAAAAAAATCCGCGATTGGTGCTACAACAAGCAGTGCCCCAGTAAGTGCGTAGCCAGACACAAGGAAATGGCCAGTTAGGGATAACAGAGGACAAGTGTCAAGTGCATCCCTCATAATAACTGATGCAGCATCTCGCTCAGAGATGAACATGATAGTCGGGATAGATTACACCAAGTTGTCTATGACGAAGCTGCATCTCTGTCAATTAGAAATCATGAAGGAGATCCAAGCACAAGACCACTACTCACAAATGCAGTTGGAAATAACCATGACGTAGAATGCGAGCCTCACAGCGCAGTTTGAAGAAGCAAAGCAGAGGAAGAGGGATGCAGAACGTAAGCAGGCTACATTGGTGCGAGTGTTGGATGAGGCGTGTCGGACTCTTCCTGACTTCGAGATACAGGCTGAGGAAGAACCGGAGCAAAGAATTGCTAAGCTGAAATACTATGCACAATAGTCGCACAGCAAGATTGAAAAGCTAAAAGCAGAACATGAGGCTCAGATCACAGAGCTTCAACTTCGCATCACTCCGGAGAGTCCACCAGAGGCCAGGGAGCAGCGTCACAGAGATATCCAGGCCTCAGCAATGAAGATCACCGATCTTGTGAGCAGCGCAGCAAAACTGCTAAAAGAAAGAATTGACGCCTGGACAAAATTGCAGGAAAATCCAGAAGTAGAAAAGTTGTAAGAAACCATCCTGCAGCGACAGGCAGAGCTGGATGCAGTGAAAGCGGAAATTAAGACTCTACCTCCTATGTAGAAGATGCTCAAGGTGAAGCAAACCAATGAAATCCAACAAGAAATTGAGTCATACAGAATGAAAGAAACGCTATTGAAAACTTCTATGCAGCCCCTTGTCAACGAGGCCTTGGACTTGAGCACTGCTGCGGACAACCAGCTCAAATTTTTGAAGGAATATGATGCCTTTGCATAGGAAAAGGCCAGGGAAGCATCAGCAACAGCATTACAGGAGTTGGTGGAGAAGGAGCAAGCAGCCAACAATATCATGCGTGACCTCAAAAAATAGTTCACTCTGTTCACCAACAATATTCTCCCACCAGACAAGCAGCAGAGTGTCCTGGGACGGGACACTGGTGAGTCTTAGGGGCCTTTTGGGGCGCGCGCCTTAACGGTCACTAGTTTTGGTAACTATGTGGTTTTTGTGGAAGCTTGTAAGTGGAGTTGCGACTCAAAATAGTATTAGGGGTGTCATGGTTGAGTCAAAGCCCTCTTTTTGTAATTGTCCATAATTTTTGGGTGTAAGCCCATGATTTTGTAATAGTGCACTTGTATAAATATGCACTCATGTAAACATGTCAAGGGTATCTAATGAAATTAGGATCATATGATGCGAAGAAGTTAGATCTATTTTTAGGTTTAAGGTCATGTCCCAGCTGTGTGCGCAGAGGGTTTTTGTAAGAAGGGAACTGCAGCTGAGTGCACAGTTAGACTTGAAGGATGGATCTGTTGCTGAGTACGCAGATTAGAACTGTTGTTTTGTAAGAAGTGGAATAACAGCGTAGTTTTGTGGACGTAGCCCCTACACTGGGGGTGAACCACGTTATATCTTGTGTTGTGGTTCTTTTGTGTGGTTTCTGTTATGTCTTGATGCTTTTGATAAGTAGGTGAATGCTAAAGTAAGATAACTGTTAAATATTAACTTCGCTGTGAATTCCTAGTTAAGGGTGAAGCAAGAAAAGTCTTTTATCTAACTACGAAGCTAGTTAAGTGAATATTGAAGCTCTATTTGGTATAAATATTTGTTGTTAAGGCTAAAGGTACAGTAATATCCCTCTTCTGCTTGTAGAAACCTGATTTTGCGGAACCCCATAGCTATTTTGAGTGAGACTGCAACCTGTTCATAGGTTGTTGCCAAAAGGGCCAACACTGTGGGTCTTTTTGTTGGTGCGAAGTTAAAGTATAAACCCCGGGTCTGCCCTATAGCGTAACAACAGCTGGATGTGGAATGATCACTTTTGTCATATTTTTTAAAATATAAGTTCTGAATTGTTTGATTGCTTTGAAAATAGTGTATGCTTGTTTGTCTACAGCAGGGTAATTTAATTCATCCCCTTGTAAACCGGTGCTCATAAATGATATTGGGTATTCATCTCCCAATTCACCCCTCTGCGTTAGAACTGTTGCAAGTGAGTTGTCTGAAGCAAAAGTATACATAATAAAGTATTTTTCAAAATAATTACTTCTTAGAGAAGTTGTGTAAGCTATTTTTGTTTTGATGTTATTAAACGATATTTCTCAACATCAATCCATTTGAATTGCACACTTTGCTTCACCATTTGTTGCAAATTTTTTACGATTGGTGCAAAGTCTGGTACAAACCTTTGACCAAAATTTATTGTACCCATAAATTATTGCATAGAATTCTTATTATGGGGTAAGGGAATATGAGATAGAACTTCAATTCTTTTTGGGTCTATGGAGATTCCCTTTTTTGAAATAATATGATCCAACAACTTTCCTTCTAGAATTGTGAAAAAATATTTTCTTCAAATTCAAAGATATGCCATTTTTCTGACATCGATTAAAAATTTGTTTTAAATGAAAATCATGATAATCCATTTTCTTAGAGAAAACTGTCACATCATCTAGATATACCAGCACAAAGTGGACGATCAATCCCTAGAATGTGATGTCCATAGCCCTTTGAAACGTAGCTCCATCATTTATGAGACCAAAGGGCATTCTTCTATAAACAAATGTTCCCCATTTCATGTGAAATGTAGTTTTCATCCTATCTTGTTTGGAAAGCAATACTTAATTATAGCCTGAAATCCCATCTAATAAGGTGAACAATTTAGAACCTGATACTATCTAGATAATTTGTTCCATTGGCGAAACTGGGTAGTTTTCTTTATCTTAAGCTCTGTTCAGATTTCGAAATAAAAAACATAACCTTATTTCTCCTGAATTCCTTCTCACTGGAACCAAATTTGACACCCATTCTGAATGTCGGACTTTAAAAATAATCTTTACATCAAGCAATTTCTTTACCTCATTTTGGATTAAAGGTTCCAATTTTGGATCCATTTTCCTTAGTTGTTGCTGGAATGGTTTCACATCTGTTTTAATGGGAATAATGTGTTGAATGATGCATGTGTCATATGTCTTTAGGCCTTCATATTTTGAAGCAAATATACCCTTATATTTCAGAAACAAATTGATAAATCGACTCCTTTCTCTAGGCGAGCAACACTTTCCCAGGTTCACGTACTTCGGCTCTGCCTCTGTCCCTAAATTAATCACTTCATATTGTAGAGATGAACTATTGGTTTTGACATTTGCTAGATTTTTGAATTTGTTATGTAAATCAAACATTCCTTCCAGTGTCCTTACTCCTTTGGGAATAAATTTTCCATTGGTCATTTCTTCATTTTGTAGATTTTCCTGATGCTCTTCCTCATCAATCACAGAGTCTTTGAAAGTTTCATCATTTGTCAGAAAATTGATTATATGTTCATCATCATCGAGAACTCTCAAATTTGTAACATTATGTGGTACTGATGACCTAAAAATAAGTTGAATATAACACTTGTTATTAGTTATCACTAACCTAGCAGCAAAAACAACTAAAAAATCAGCGGCAACATTTTGTAATCTAGGAATTGAGTTGATATTAAAAGCATTGAAATGTGATATCAGATTCCATATTTTAGTTTGATATCCTTTTAGGTGTGGTGACAAACAATGAATTGTGTCCCTGACTTGTCTAACTACTACCTCAGAATCATCGAAAACTTTTAAATTTCTAACATTAAGTTCAATGGCTTTTCTCAGGCCCTAGATTAGAGCTTCATATTCAACTATATTGTTTGTGCATTCAAACTCTAGTCTACAAGAGAAATTTTTTATTATTTTCTAGGTAAATCAACACACAACCAACTCCTGATCCCTCTTGCATTTTGGAACCATCAAAATATAAAAACAAAAACCTATCTTCTAATCTACTTGATTAGTATCATTTCCTATGTTAGTGATTAATTTTACTATATTACAGTCAATATCATCAATACGTGAAATTTGAAGGATATTAGATTGCGTGTCTAATTCAAAACCAACTTCTCATGCTTGATAATTCCCTGGCTCAAGTTCCAAAAAATAGTTTCCTAAAACTGAGGATGAGAAATTCAGAGGCTCATTCATTACTTCCAATTGAGTTACATAATGCTTCATATGTGGTTACCGTAGAAATAATAAATCAATGCTATATGCAATGATTCTAAAAAGAAGCACAGGAAATAGACCTTGCTGCTAAGAATTCTCACAAGCATACATAGGAAAAATAGAGAGAAGAAAAGAGACTAAATCACATGAATGAAGAGATGAATATTGGTGTGTATCCTTCCATTGAATAATTATGAATAATAGTGTACATAAATAGTACATCCCTCATAGGACTGAAAGAACTTAGCAATCGGGAAAATCCCACCGATCGACTCAGGATTAAATAAAAAACTATACATCTCACCAACAAGTCGAATTGTATGGAAACAACTCATAAAGCTCAAAAAGGCTGACTTACCAAAATATAGCAAACCCCCATAGGTGGATAAAGCACTTGCTAAATCTATCAAGGACCTCACGAGTTGGAAGAAGCATGAGTGAGTTGTCAAGGAGATGGAAATAACATGCTAATCCTAGAAAATGGAGAAAAAATAATGGAGGATGGGTTGGAAACAAAAGCTCCCAGTTTCCTAGTTGACTAGCTTTTATCTTATCCATAGAAAAGCAGGAAAAAGCAGAATCTGCTGTAAAGTCCTATATACTAATTCCGGATCAACCTAGAATCAGAAATAAATCATTCCTAGGATATAGATGGCATGCATTGACTTTAAGGTGCAAGTGGATGCCAACTAATTAAGCTAGTGGGTGAATAATTAATCAAATAATGATTAATAATTTTATCCTAAGTTGTGAGTGGGTTTAATATATTCCAACACCCCCCTATAAGTCTGAATTTATGATGGTATGACAAAAAATATGGATGCATATGGATGCATATAGGGCCCAGCAACAAGGCTATGGTCACCCTTTAACAATTATTATGTCCAGAAAAGTGAAGAAAGAGGCCAAAACCACATGGGGAAAATCCTCCCTCAAGATAGGACAAGGCAAAAAATTTGAAATATGTCTGGATGAAGGACTTGCTGAAGAAGTCATGAACTCCATGATCATGCGCTGGAGAGTAGAACCTGCAAGAAAGAAGATGAGAGACTATTTGTATCTCATCAACTGATGAAGTAGGAGCATTATCTGAATGCTTATTTCTGCTGTCAAACTCTGATCTGCAAACATAATCTGAAATGGAAAAGAGATTTGTGCATACTCCTTTCCAAAGAGTACAAAAATTAAGACAATTTATTTCACACCCAATTCCCTGAATAGCTGCAAAATTGTGATGTGAATCACATGTCAATATTCCAATCTGATGTAACACCTATATATATCTGATATGAGGCTGATAAAACTCTGATATATCAGAAATATTAACATATGGAACATCAAGGACAAAGGCTTCAATGGCTCCATGAGGATATAGGGATAGACTAGGAAAATTATGAGCAACTGGGGAAAACTGATAGGTGTAAAAATCTGAATAATGGATGGGCATAAGATCTGAACCATAAGTGTTTAGAACAGATACAAACATGTTTAATATCAGTTCATATATGACAAAGGACATAGATAACCAGCCAATGAAATATAGGAAAGACTTCAAGACATGTAAGATAAATATCACTGCATAAGAGACCAATGAGGAATCAACTAGTGATCTTGGGATTTGTATAGTCTTTGGATTATTCAGAGGTATGGTAGATGGTATGTATGGTGGTATTATATGTGTATCAACCTGCAAATATTCTTCTGAATCAGAATCCAAAGGATCACATATAAGCAAATCAATAGACTCATGGGAATACACTGGTAATGAATCCTCTGTATGAAAGGAGGAAAGAATGAGATGTTCACAATCTTCAAGAAGGCTCTGAGTATTGATGCCAAGAACAAAGGAGGATATTATGAAGCACATGAGATCAAGTAAGTTAAGTGGTATGACACAAATAAAGATTGATGTGGCTAAGAAAACATCCTGTAAGTCACTGGGTTGCGCACCATCAATGAGAGAGGCATGCAAGAGGTGTAAAGAATCTGGCACATAGATCTCAGAATATAAGATAGGATATTGAGAGAACAATGAATGGGTTATAGTATCATAATCAATATCAGCAGCATCTTCATATGTTACTTCTTTTTCATCAATAGTATCACAAGAATAAAAATCACCTTCAAGAGACATAGAAAAAGATGGCTCTTCAATATTTGCTTCTTCATTGAAGGAGGAAGCATTCAAATGAAGGAGGGAAGCAACAACATGAAATGTATGAGAAACTTCTTCATCATGATCAACTTCATCGGAGAATGTAGAGTCCAAGAAATCTTGAGAAAGAGAACAAGAGGAGATGCTAGGTTCGCTCCATGCTTCATCTTCAATTTCCTGCAAACCAAAAGCTTTGTCCAAAATTTTCCAAAGCTCAAATGGAAATTCAGCAGAATCTATGAGATGATATATATTTGGAGACATTCCCAAACACATAATTCCATAATCTCTATCACAATTATTTAGTCAATCAATCTTCTCTTCATAAGACTCAGGTTCACTCAATGCACCAATGGAGACATCAAAGATACATTGATTCTTCAAGTATGCACTCATCTTTCGCTTCCAATCAGCATAGTTGAAAGGAGATAGTAGAGGAACTTTTGAATCCATATTGAAGTTTTTGATATGCTCTAGTAGATACTCTCTGCAACCTGCAAAACAAACTAGGAGAAAATCTTGTAAGCTAGACAAGCTCTTCTTCAGAGAGGGATAGGAGACTAGAAGCGCTCCTCAACTCTATAGAACTTGATAAACCTTGTAGCTCTGATACTATGTAGAAATAATATATCAATTCTATGTGCAATGATGCTAAAAAGAAGCACAGGAAATAGATCTTGCTACTAAGAATTCTCACAAGCATACACAGGAAAAATAGAGAGAAGAAAAGAGACTAAATCACATGAATGAAGAGATGAATATTGGTGTGTATCCTTCCATTGAATAATTATGAATAATAGTGTACATAAATAGTGAATCCCTCATAGGAAAGTCGAATTGTATGGAAACAACTCATAAAGCTCAAAAAGGCTGACTTACCAAAATATAGCAAACCGCCATAGGTGGATAAAGCACTTGCTAAATCTATCAAGGACCTCACGAGTTGGAAAAATCATGAGTGATTTATCAAGGAGATGGAAATAACATGCTAATCCTAGAAAATGGAGAAAAAATAATGGAGGATGGGTTGGAAACAAAAGTTCCCAGTTTCCTAGTTGACTAGCTTTTATCTTATCCATAGAAAAGCAGGAAAAAGCAGAAAAAAAAGAATCTGTTGTAAAGTCTTGTATACTAATTCTGGATCAACCTAGAATCAGAAATAAATCATTCCTAGGATATAGATGGCATGCATTGACTTTAAGGTGCAAGTGGATGCCAACTAATTAATCTAGTGGGTGAATAATTAATCAAATAATGATTAATTATTTTATCCTAAGTTGTGAGTGGGTTTAATATATTCCAACAGTTACCTTAATACCTTAATCTAGTTTTGACTATCTTAATATGACAACCACATGTGGGACCAATCAGTTGAAAAATATCCATTAAGTTTTGTAGACTAGTCCCTACTCAATATCAGTCCAGAAGCTTCTGGTATGTCTACCACCATTATATCTATGAAATGGAAAAATCTAGGATCTGCAGCTAATAAAATCAACACATGTTTTATTTCCCATATCACTTTAATAGCAGATATGTCCAATTGAATGATTCAGAAAGGGGATGGTGTGGGTTTACCATTAATATTGTTACATATCGAGAGTGGATAACATTAGATGAGGCCCCAAAATATACCAAACAATTATGTGCATTATGATTAAAAAACTCAAATGATAACGAAAAAGGAAAGGTATGAGACTTAGACTTCCCTCCAATGCTTGCTTCATTTATTTCAGCATTAGGTTCAATGGTTTCTGAGGTAACGTTGGGTTGTGGATCAAATGCTTCCAGAAGCTTCTTTCTTTGCTACAAAAAATTACATAATTTGAATAGATAAATGTTTTCATTGGTCTTCTTAATGTCTTCTACAATGTCATATCCCATGTCATGTTCTACCAAAGCTTTCTTGGTACCTTCTATTTTATTTACCATGGTATTTACAGGTTTGTTGACTACTAAGTGCATCTCTTTCATGTCTGTTGGATTAGGCTTCGGTGTTGTCTGAGTAGTACTAAGAATTGTATTCATATTGGTTTTCCTTATGTATTTTAGGAAGTATTAGACTTCCATCCAATATAGGTCCTTTACTTCTGGTTGTAACATTTATTGATGTCACTTGAGCTTCTTCAGTTGTTTCTTCTTCTTCCAACCCTAGAGTGGGTTACCAATCCCATAATACCATTGTAGTTTCCTCATTTGTTTCTTCTAGTTCATTAGTATGTTCTTATTCTATCTCATATTCTTCCAGTCGAGCATCTAAAAGTTGATTCATAACTAAGGTCATTGATTTTATCCACTGTGGACAACTTTTATCAGAATTGTGCTCCTAATGGAAAGTACAGAAGTGATCCATTCCTACCTCATTAAAATTCAACATTGCAGAATTATATATAGGTGTTTTAGACGGTCCACTTTCTTCTTTTTTCTTGAAATAAGGTTTAAATGTCTTTCTGGATGTACTATCTCCCTTATCCTTTTCCAAGTATACTATCTTATTTGATAACTTTTGAACCATTTTAACTACATTCTCCAGCTCATTAGAGTGTTGAGCCCTTGGGTCTGTATAACAACAATGGGTTTTCACAAGCTACTAGTTTTACTTTTGGTTATGTGGTGTACTTTTCTATTCTATCAAGATTGAATTCCACCTTGTTGTCTTCCTCATAATTTTCTAGTAACATAATTTTGACTTCTCTCTTCACAAGCATCGCTATAGGAGGATATAGTGTTGTAGTATAATACTCTATCAAGGATTATTCCGCTCATTTGTTTGCAGCACTAAAACTACTTAGAAGAGTGGTAAACCTCTGGTTGAAATCTTGAACCTTTTCTCTCTTATCGATCTTCATAAAGAGTAATTCTTTCATAAGGGAAGTGGTGGTTTTTTTACTACCAAATTTGCTTTTAAACACCATTTCAAAAGTGTCTGAGTTTGTTATCGAATTGGCTTGTAAACTAAAAAACCAAGAGGATACTTTAAATTCAATAGTATGTGGGAAAATCCTGAATACAACATCTTCATGATCAACATTTAAAAGTTCCAGAGCTAGATAAAAACTTTTCAAGTGGTCTTCTGCAGAAATTCCTTTCCTAGGGTTGAACTTTGGTAGTGCCCTTTCTGTGTGTTTAGGAAAAGAATGCAAAGGTGTAGCCATATTAAGTAGTGTCCTAGCCTTCCATGCCTATTCATTAGCACTAATCATAACTCAAGGTGGATATTGTGGTGGGGATTGTAGTGGAGACTGAATTGTGGGAGAATCTGGTCCCAACTGATCAAGAGGTTGAATAATTTATTGTATAGATAAATCCACCAATTATTCTAGATTTTCAACAAGGATTGAATCTTGAGTGTAAGAAATTTCCTTCTTAGGAGCCTACCTTCTTGGAAACGCAAGGATTTATTTCAATCCTCCAAGTTTCTTCATGTAATATCTTGTATGTCTTCGTTAGTGATTAACTTCTTCAAATGGAACAACATACAGGTGTTATGAACCTTATTCTTTAGAACTTACCTTTTCTTTTTCTTCATGAATGAAATCTTCAGGAAGCGTAGTTTCAGATGTATCACCAGTGGAATAATTCCTCATAAACAGACTTCCTCTTCTAGCCTTGCACTAGTGACCCTCCTTCTAGCGACAAATTTGTTGATGCCTAGAAAATTCCTAGGTACCAATAGTAGGGATTCTCCCCAATAACCAATTTGAACTATATTGTTCACCATTTGGTGTGGGGAACCCATCTTGTTAGTGGCTCGGCTACTATAGATTTAAATCTTGTTTAAGTCTTTTACCGGTTTCGGCTCTATCCACCGTTTATGTGATTTTATTTTATATGGATGAAATGCAGAATGCCTAAGCTAAATGTAAGTGACTGGTGAATAAGAAACTCATTAGAGATGTGTAGGTTCTTACCTCCGATCTTACCGCTCTTTCTCCTCAATCACTTCTATAAAAGAAAAAAAACTATGTTCTATTCTATTCTAATCTAATCTATCCTATCCCCAAGGGGAGAAAATTTAAAATACGTAGAGCAATGTGCTGTAATTATTAGCCAAAAATATAACAGATAACTATTTTAATTCAAGATGCATAGTAACAGCAGAAAAAATAATCAAAGATAGCTTTCAAATGATAAACATATATTGCTCAATTCATACACAGGAATTAGATATAAAGTAAAACCATTCATCATCAAATAAATAATTCATAGAGAGTTAGAACGATCTAAAAGTTTGAACACAAACTAAATGGAAGTAATTCCATAATTCAGATTCCACATCATTCATGAAAAAAGAAACCCGTGTAGTTCTTTCCCAAAAAAATTCATCCTTCTTTATTAGAAGAAAAATAGTTCTTCTTACAAGTAAACTAGCCTCCTTATGCCAACGAAAATTTATCCTATTATATCTCCTACCTCTATTTATAATACATTTATAAATGACTCTTTGATTTCCTTGACTTTAGAACTTCCCTAACCCTAGGAATTCCAAAATTTTGTCCTTTAGTGTCTTGCAATTGGAAAAGAAAGTAATAATAAATTACATAAAGTGACAAAATACGAAAAAGACAAAAATTCCCAAGTAGGTCGAGCTATTCTGGAAATGTAATCAGCTCATGCATTAGCTTCTTCTGAAATGGTTCGATAAGGCTATTGGTTCCAACAATCTCACGGTTATTGCATGTACAGCCAGCTATGACTCCACTTCTGTCACTTTTGGTGGAGTCAACTTGTATAGATCTTCCAAGAGATGATTGTTGACGGAGGCTTGTGCAAGCTAAGTTTTAACATCTTCTTCCTTTATGATCTCCATTTTCTAAATTTGTTCATCTTCAAGCAACCTGTTTTACAGGAACTTTAGATGTTGATCTTTATTTGGGAAGTATTTGATCTTTGTTGTTGAAGGAATGTGGCATTTATTATGAGCCAGGTGTATTTGTTTTAGATCTCTATATATTTTTCCAGATTCTTCACAATTGCATTGCTCAATCTTAAAGAATATTTCCTCGGAAATTCCAAGAGTGCCAATTCTATCTTTAGGCCTCCTGTTGTCTTTTGAGGAAAGTGCTTGGGAACAATCGAATTGGATTCTACCCAAGTCAGCCAACTTTGAAATTTCTTTCCAAATTCTAGTAGCCCTTCCCTAAAACTAAATGATTTCTCTACTATTTCATTCAACCTTGTCTCTTCCTGCTTGACCTTGTATATCCCCTCTTCAAGTTTTAACTGGACTTGATGAATTTTCCTCTAGATTAGGCAGGCTTGATCACCGAAAGGAGTGATATCAGGCTACCTTTCATTGGTTGTCTTAATTTGAGTCTCTAGTGATATGTTATGTACCTCCATCTCTTCTACTCGGGTTATCATATCCCCCATTTTTTTATTTTCTACAGACTTCTATGCTTCTAATTCCAAAATCTTGTCTTCAAAATATTTTTTCTCCCCTTCCATGAGTATAAACAAAACCTCCAGTGCATCCTTTTCCAATTCTAAAGCTTGATATGCCTTTTGGAGCCTTTCAAATTCTGAAAGAGTTCCCTCATGTTTCCTTTTCAGCACTAAGCCTTCTCCTCTCTCCTTGACTAGAGTATCTTTCATTTTCAGCATCTTTTATTTATGATTCTCTACATCTTCCATCAACTTTTCAACATTATCAGCATTTGCTTAAGAGGCTTCTACGCTGATCGATGCTAGGAACTTGGGGTCTTGATTGGTTTTTTCAACAACAGTTTTCTCGATCACTGTGATCACCTTGGGTTCTGTGCCGACCTTTAACCTTTTTTCTGACCTTCGAACAATAGTTTTCCTGGACTTGTCAAAGAATATAGTGTCCAAGCATGCCACTATATGATGCTTCAATGGAGTAAAAGAAACCAATTCAAGACCATCAAGAGGAATGTGGTCACCTTTTATTGTGCCACTCAGTGAAGAAGGTAGATCCATCAGATTGTCTTGAGCAGTATCCTTGTCTAAATATTTTTTTTTCTTATCCTCTTACTCTTTCTTTTTTAATTCTTCAGTTGCTTTTTCAGATTCTGTTCACGCTCTTTCTTATGATTAGTTTTGTAATCTTTATTCCTTTTCTTTTTCCTTTTGAGTCTCCTCGGCTTGTTGCTTATACACTTCTTCCTACAATATATGAGCATCTTCTACTTGTTTATTTGTGGTTTCTTCTTGGTGCTCCTATTGTTCTATTATGTTGCTACTACCTTTTCCTCCACGAGTGTTGATCTTCTTTTTGAAGCTCCTACTCAAAGAATTCATGTTGCTATCATTTTTTTATACCTCCTAATCTTTATAAAAATAATGAGAGTATAATGAGAGTAGTCAAAGGAGTCATTTCTCTAGAAACTATTTTCCCAAAAGTGGAAATTTTCTAGATCTTTTACGAATTCCAATGCATTTTTTACCCTTGTGAATTTATAACTACCTAGGAAGAAAGGAAGTGGTTGGAAAACTATCTTCTTCATGTCCAATAAGAAATTGCCTACTCCATCTATAAACAGCTGTCGAACTACTTCCTTGTGGAATATATAGTTCGTGACATACCTTGGAATCAATGATGGGGCTCTATATCCTCCATACATCCTTAGGTAAGTACCTTCCTTAGAGATATAATAATCCCCATATTCACATATGATTTCCATGGCACCTTCAGACATACAGTTTCACTCTTTGAGGAAAATTAGTCCATGCAGAGGCATAAAAAATTCTTCGCATATCAGCTTGTAGAAGTTTGAGTACTTTTGCACCCAAATAATTTAATAGGAAACATAGATGGGGGTCTTAGTGTGACCCCAAGTACAACCGAGCTTTAGGAACAGGTGCAAGCATAAAATTTAATCGATCAGTAAAATCCCATGTAAAATTATGACTTTCTCTGAGCCAAACCTCCCTGTGCAGCAGCTATACATGATGACAAGTAGCTTGATACAATATCCTCCTAGTTAAAAATGGTTCCTTCCAAGGCCACATGGTAAATTAATGGGATCCAACTCAACTTATACCATTTCCCATTTTCCCTATCGAAGATCCTATTTAGCAATAGGGCTATGACCCTATAAGGAGGGTGTAAAATTACAGTATCGTACTCTCCAATGGATTTCTGGCGTATTTCTTTCCTGCTACCATCATCCATTTAGCACATTCAAAAATTTCTAAATTCACACTTTTCACCTAGTCATCCGTCATCACAACCTGTGGGGTGGGTAGTATTCAAGCCTTGGCTATATATGTCAGAGTGAAGTAAGAAAAGGCTTGCCCATTCTGAGTTGGAAATAATCATAGTGGTTGGGTTTGTTTGGGGTAGAATCCATCTGATTACTTCAGCACAGGGGAAGAGTTATGGGTGCATGGCTTCCTTCATGATGCCTGATTTTATTATAGTTTCATATAAAGGCATGTATTCTAGGACCGCATCAGGAAAATTTTGGTCTCTGATCATTTTATAAATTTCTCCCAATTCGAATTCCTGATTGGCCCCTGTGACAACCTTGGTATCTTCATAAATTATTTCCATCATGGATATAATTTCCACATCGGAATCACCCTTAGTGGCCTTAGCATTTTTCTTTCCACTCTTCTTTGGCATGGTGTGAGGTGAGGACCAAAACCATAGCATGATCACAGCAAGAGATGTCTTAGCGATAATATGATTGAAAACAACATGCCTTTATATCAACAGGAAATACTTGAAATGAGAAGCTAAGATATCAAATATATGAATTAATGTTAAAAAAACATTGTTTCTTCCAAAGAGTAAGATTGCGGTCAGTATTTATTATGATAGAGGAGAACAAAGATATATTTACCAGTACATCATTGGCCATTCAAAAGTAAATTTGTGAGGTAGATAAATTACTCCCAAATTTTTTCCATCCATTTTACACTTGCAGCAAAGGTATATGTTTGGCACAAGTTTAAATGAAACTAAACAACACAAGTGTAAGTGTTATTTTGGGAGTGAGATCTATGTTATAATACATTGATTTTGTGCTTCTAATTCAAGATATAGGAGGCTGATCACTTTCCATTAGTTCTTAAAGCATTAATATTAAATTCCTTTTGTTTTGTTCACAAAGTTTACCAAGCTTATTTCCATCCCCTTTTATTAAATCAGCAAGACAGATTGCCCCTAGAGGTGAAAGAAAATGTGTTAAAGGCTTTGTTACATCAAACCAAGGGCATCTTGGGGAACCTTGAAACCATGTTCACAACTAAGACCTGTGAAAACCTCATACATGATAGTGCCAGCCCTAAGGAGGGAAACACCAATTGCAACGAAACCCTAAGCCTAAGCTTTAAAACGCAGTGATACTCGAAGTCAACATCCGTTGAGGGTTTCAATCTAAACAATATGTGAATGCTGAAACATCTAGCCTGGGGTAACATTGTCGAAGGGTTTCTAAGGTTTGAAATGACTAGACAGATGACCTAGAGAACCAGTCTCAACTACTTGGAGAAAGATGAAATGGAATCCATAATGGTCGGGCTACCTGTATTGACGCGTTTTTGACGTAGAAAATAGCCTCCTTAACCAAGGAATCCCTTTAAACAAACTCAAGGTGACTTTAGTTGTCAACCCACAGTCGAAACCCCTATGGGATGGGGATGCATTTTACTAGGAAAGAAGTCATGCAAGTGAATGAAAAAAAACCAATTTGGGTGACTCTCAAAACCTTAAATCTTAAACAATACAGTCCTCTCAAGTATTTTTAAAATAACATGGGACAAAGATCAATTTAAGGTCCTACCTGGAAACTGTTGGTGCAGGTACGGTGCTTGGAGAGAAAATACGAAAGATCTAGGTGTCTAATGGTGATTTGATGTGTCCAAAATGGGGTGTGGCAAAAAACCATAAAAAAACCCACTGCTTTAATATAAAAGATAATTCCCAAACACAATTAATGTAGTAGTTAAGTGAATTAAATTCCATGAGCTCAAAATGTCATTTGGAGCTTAACTTTAAACTCCAACGGAAGCACTCCCCCAATTTTGTCGATGTGTTGGCATCCAACTCTTAGTTTTCCATGATAATGTCGTCAGAACAGGATGAGTTTCACCGACACTGTCGACAAAAAATCAGCAAACCCTTCTTATAAAGGCCTCGTCAACACAACTCACAAAAGTGTTCCGATGACAAAATTTCAGTCACAAATTCTAAGCTTTGTCGGACGCATCGGCTGCAAATGCCGAGTCTCACCGACACTGTCGAAAAAACATAGCAAGATCTTCTGATGGACTCAAGAAACTCCTCTAATAAAGAAGTCAGCAATAAAAGTAAGTTTTGACGATAGTGTCGACTCAAAAGGCTGATTTTCATCGACACTATCGGCAGAAACTCATCAAATATTTCCAATAAAGACTTTTCAAACAAACAAAAATCGACTAAAGAACGTCGGACAAAAAGGGTGAGTTCTTCCGATGTGTTGGCTCGACTCAATGACTTCTTCTAACACGTCAAAAGAAAAAGATGATTTTTCTAACTTAGTGAAAAAAAAATTATGGCTTGTTCAAAGAAAAACTAAGTCATGGAATGAAAATTTCAAGAAGTAGAATCAGTTTAAGGAAGGATTAAAACCAAAATTCTAAGGAGGGGCCCATAAAATGTAAAATTTTGGGCTGGCAGTTGAAGCAGTAACATACCTATAGCTGAGGCGACATGATCATATGACAATGCATGGTACAAGCGGAAAAGTGATCCTATCCTATATGCCAGTTCAAAAATATACTCGTGGTAGATACGAATGGGTGAAGACCTGGATGAAAATGCACTCGAAAGAAGTCCCTACATCATAAATTAGGCCAAAACAGTACAAAAAGGTCAATAAAGGTCCAAAACTATAGGCACGTTTGTAAAAATTTCAAATGAAATTCTATAAATAGTAAAAAAATAATTTTTCACCATACCATTTTATTTTTTACCAAATATAGTGCATTTGGAGCCATTTTGGACTATGAACTTCAATCGCCAATTCTAGGAGCTAGGAGCAACATAATCGCAAACCATTAGGGACAAGTAAATCCTCATCACATTCTCTATCTTTTGCATGTATTTACTTCAATTTTTAGTGGTTTAAGTTTCTATTTGGATCCCCATGAAGATGGGTATCTTGGCCCACATGGGGCACCATTTTATTGGTTGTGGAGCCTAATATTCCATATCCAGAGATATTATTCAGTCATGTTTGTAACCTAGGTGTACTGTACACTCATTCCCCCTACCTTGGGGTTTGGGGGTGGAGCCCTCGAGAAAAATTTTTGGGGTGTGTGTTGGACAATAGTTATGCAGACCCATGGTATTGGGTTAACCGTAGTATTTTCCCATGGTATTTTTCCCCTATAAAAGAAAGAATTATAACATGATTGTTTATGGTATTATTGCATTTTAAACAATATCTGTGACTGTGTGAGAGAGACTGAGAGAGCATGAAGAGGAAGTGCAACTGTTTTGCTGCAGGTTGTATCCCTTCACCTTTCTGGACTGTAATAAAGGACTGGCAATTTCTTTGTGGACGTAACCCATTGTTTGGGTGAACCATGTTATATCTGTGTCTCTCTGTAATGTGCTTAATGTGTTTTGCATCATGTTTAATGATTTAACTGTATATATGTTATTGCTCTGCGGTCCTGTTTTCTAACACATTTATCAGGTCACGTATAGGGATGGGTATACGTGGGTAAAGCAAGTTTTTCCCACATATATGTGTGAGTGTCAACAAGAAAAGTCACGTATATGTGTGCACATACCCAAAAAAAGGAATAATTTCATCAAAACTACTTGTTTCTTTTGCAGGATGGTGCTAGAATGGAGGGAACGTGAACATGAGGATGTGGATAGGGAAGCGGATCATGATGCAAATTCCCAACAAGATTTAAGAGGATGTGTTCTTTACAAGTTTTGGAAACTTGGGAGCTTAAGATATCAGACAAGGCTACTCCATATGCTAGTAAACTATAAGGATCTAGATATAGAGTCATTTCATCTTGACGGGATTCCATTGAGACCCAAGGTTGAAAACATATATTTCATTACTAGACTATCCTGCCGAGGCAAGGTAGTAAATGTTGGCAAGGTGTTGGGGTAAGTTGCGCAGCATTGCAGATGCTTCGCAAGCATAGAAGACACTGCGCAAGACAAAGATAGCATGATAGGAAAAAGATAGACTACTTTTGACTATTTTGTGTCACTTTTTGTACTTGTTGACCATTTCTTGGGGATATTGGTCATTAGTCAGTTATATCAGTTAGGAGTTAGGTAGAATTGGACCATGAATGTAAAGGTGCAAGCCTATATATAGGAAGGGGAGATAGAGACCATAAGGGATGGATTGATAGAAATTGATATCTGTCTTAGATGAATTGTTATCTTTTTTGATCTGTGGGTGATTGTGCATAAGTAGTATGATAAGACGAATGTTGATCTGAATTGTTGTTGTCTTCTTTTATCTTTTCCTATCTTTTTGTTCCTGCAAACTCAATGACGAATTCTAAGTGAATCTGAAATATGGCTCTATGATGAAATGATTACTGTTTATGACTGTTGTTATCTATATTTGTTCCTGCACTAGTAGATCTATTATAGTTATGAATGAATGATGTGCAATAATGAATGGTTTTACTAAAGGAGTTGATCTGATCTGGTTATTGATCTGATGAACTCTTGATGCCCCTAACCCTCTTATCTATTGCGAAAACTTGGTTTCATTAGCCCTCCCTTAAACATCTCGAGTGAGACCTCATCTGCTATGTGGGTGGTGCTGGATAGGGTAAAACCAATCTAGGCCAATGCTCAAAGAGATCACGGTGAGTCAAGTGTCAACAGAGGTGACCCTTGTCAATTGGGTTTTGTTGGTTGAGGGTTGAGCCAAAAAATGGCTCCATTGTCAGGACCTTGTTGCAATAGAGAGGAGGGCATGTGGCATCCAACGCAACCAGAAATCCAAGATTGGTTTTACCAAAAGCTACAAGAGTTTGCTGAAGCATAAAATAAGAACTTGGGATTAACCACAGACAAGTGGTTAGAGAACTACATACACGACGGTCCTCATGAATATTTTTTCTGTGAGTTTCCTATAATACTGTACGAGCGGTTGGTGCTACTCACATACAAGAAAAAAAAATTCCAAGGAGGAGAACCAACATATTGGACCCATGAATTAATCAAGGAGCTACAAGAAACTGACAATCTGGCATCACAAGCTATTGAGATATGGATAGATAGTATCCTGGAGGGATATATCACTGAATTTTCCATCGACACTAACAAATCCTACAGCGAAGCAGAACGAGAATTCTTCAATGGACCCAGAGGTAGGTTCTTATTGTCTTTACAATTGTCAATTAAAAATTCTTATTTGTGAGAAGGGGATACTAAAAATGCACCTAGAGTAGTAAAACTCTGGTCTGCAGAGGTGGTGGATTTCGTGACTAAAGGAGAGAGACAAATGGGAAGGTAAGGGATATATGGGTGCAAGTTTAGATGATACTATGAGATAAGCCAAGGAAGAAAGTGGTTTTACAAGGGGAGGAGAAAGGTTTCTATAGGAGAAGACGCGGAGGAAATGGGAAGGCCATGCTGCGATCGAAACGAAAAACCACGAAGGACAACCACACAAGACGAAGTGACCTACAATGACGAAGAGGACGACCAAACCCAGACTATGCCTGACTCAGTAGCAAGATCAAACCCTAGTAGCACTATTCCCACCCCTCCATGCACCACTTCAAACTCAGGAAGAATCACAAATTCTACATCAAATTGACCGACATGTCAACATAAGTCTAGTAGTAAATCAACGTCTGTAGGAAGAAGGTAGAGGATGGCAGGAGACAATGATAAATTACCTTTGTTTCATGGAAACGAGACTGACAATCCCTAGCAGTATCGGTTCCTCTGCGAGGAAATGTGGACAGTTTGATAGACTACTAATGATGATGTCAAGAAAGGCCAGCTATAGACTACCCTATGGGGTTGTGCACTAGATTGGTTCATGAAATTAATCCAGGTTCCTACGGGGAAGCCTACTAAAACATTGGACAATGTTCGGTAGGGACTAATCGACAAATTCCAGAAGCCTAAGTCTAAGGCTCAATATATTACTGAATTGAAAGAGATCAAGCAGTTTCCTAATGAGACTATGTGGGACTTTGACCATAGGTTCAGGAAATTGATGGCATGCATCAAATTTGAGATGAGCGATGTCCAGCATAAAGAGTGTTTTATTGCAGCCCTGGTACCTCATATCCGGCAGTCACTGATGCAACAGAATATCGCAACATAGAGTGAGGCTCTAGAGATTGCGATGAAATTGGATGCTTCACTGGTTGGAGAGAGTGCAGTTGGCATGAATCAAATCTAGGAATAGCTGGAAAATATAACAATCCAATTACAATACATTAAGAAGGAAAAGGAAGATCACAATGATATTTTGTGCACTCAGTGTCACGTAGATGGGAACACCGAGGACAACTGCCCCAATTTCCAAAATTATTTAGTTTCAGGAGTTCCAAATCCATTAAGTTGCTGCAACATACCATGGTGTCGCATATGTCATGTTTATGGGCACCGGAATGAGGAGTGTAGCTACATGCAGAAAATGGTGTCAAAACCTGCCAGTCTATATTGTTCTTTTTGTAAATCGGTGGGACATGAAGACAAAGATTGTTGGGCATATGATCTATTGTAGGACAGAGCATATGATTCATAATTTGGGAAGGGAGAAGACCCTCATTCCATAAAACAACCACAAATGCAACCTCAGATAGTAAATTCTCGACCACAGTATACACCACCGCTACCGATGCAATTTATACCGTCGCAGCCACATCCACAGTTTGCACCACAACTGCAATTTGCGCCGCAGCCATAGTACAGTCAAATGAAGATGCCTCAGTAGTAGCCATAGTATGTTCAAGATGCCCAGTACGTTCAGTAGAAACCAAATCCCATGCTGCAACAGATGGCTCATCCACAGTACCAACCACAAGGATTCCGCAAAGGATTCCGAGGAAGAGGAGGAGGCTTCAGAAGAGGAGGAGGATAGGGTCACGAATCAGTCCAGTGATACAATTGTGGGGTATTTGGGCACTATCAGAGGGATTTTTCACATTTTCAATACTCATGTACATATTGCAAGGTGATTGATCACATGGTCGAAAACTTCCCACAACTAATCGTGATATGGAAGGCTCGAAACGTTCCCTAGTTGCAGAGCTCGAATCAGGTCCAGAATCAGAATCATCTGCAAAAATAGAGTGAGTTGCAGTTGGAGAATCAAGTTCCAATTCATAATAAAAATTTGAACCAACTGATGAACCCCCTATTGAACTAGAATCCATTGTTGACTCAAAATCCCCCAATGAACCAAAAGCAAGGATCGATGGTAGCAACGATTTTAGCAAAGCCCAAAATAGCAGATGCTGATGTTTCCATTGTCACCTGAGTGAGAGTTGCGAAAAGAGGAGATGGGCCCCACCCATAGATTCAACTAGCTGGACAGAATCCTGGAATCATTTGATATCACAACAAAAAAGGATACATTTCTTGGAGCACGAGATGTGATCAGAAGAACTCTTGGTAAGTTGCGTGTCATTGAAATGCCTTCCGATTTTGATTCTACACTAGAGGTAGGACCATCGCAAAAGCATGGTACCTTGTAGAAATTCTTTGAGAGTTGTATATCACTAGAAAAATACCTTGATGCTTTGAATGAGATTGAAAATTTCTTTCGTCACCTGGGAAAGGAGTCCGCGGTGAACTCTTTACATAAGAGAAAGATAGCCAAGGAGATGCATTTGAATATTCAGATTTGAGACTATGAAGTCGACTCGGTCATTCTATATCTAGGGTCAAACATAAATATCTTAACAAAGAAGACATGGGAAAATATGGGGCAACTGACATTGGGATGGTCCCCAGTGCAGCTGTGACTAGCTAACCAGGTGGAGGTGTAACCAATTGGATGGGTTTCTAACCTGGTCATAGATGTTGAAGGTATGAGGACTTGTATTGATTTTGAAGTAATAGAGGTTGTTAATGGTGAAGGATCCTACCCCACTCTGCTAGGTTTTGGATGGGCCAATGATAGCATGACATTCATTAACTTCAAGAAGAGGATGATGACTTTTGAGAACCAAGATATTTAGGTCATCATGCCTATGGACCATGATGAAGGTCGACAATACATTGAACCCGTAAAAGATGAAGTTGTCAAGGGGTGGGATCATGCCTACCATATCTCTGAATATTATATTCAACCCACAGCTGACGGAGAACTTGGCTGATGCAGCGCTAGTTCTATGACTTCTGATTCTGAGGATGCACTGGAAAATTGGCAAATTCAAATGCATGAGCTGTCCTTTAGGAAGTGTGGATTAATCACGTAGTCATTGCGCCATGTTGCAACTGAGATTGTGGAATTACCCATGTAAGAAGGTTTTCCTGAATTTTTTGTGTTCTTAATGGACTTTGAAGAAAAGGTCTTAGAACCGTAGTGACTACTGGCACTGGAGGAAGCATTGAAGGCTACTCCAACGTGCTGGTGGGAAACTCACAAAAAGACAATTACTGGATGGGCCTAGTGTCGACACTTGATGAAAGTTCTCTTCGGAAATGCAGAGGCATATCATGTTGGGAGGTATGATGGATGGAATGACCCTAGCAGTCATTTAAGGGAATTCTAAACACTGTGGGGATTGCGAACAAAGGATGAATGAGTCCATGCCTTTGTTCACACCTTGGACAAAATGTCGAGGTCATGGTACATATCAGTAGAGCTGCGTAGAAAAATAACTACTTGGGAGGAGCTGACTATTTTCTTTGCGCAGACCTTTAGTTTCGTAGATACCAATCCATATGTCAACAATGCACTATAGATCATCCATGATGTGGTATTGAATGTGGTTTTGAGTGCCTATCTAGTCGATCCACACGCGCACTATCATATGCAGTCTATGATGGAATGTTACAATGTGTCTGGTGAACTAGAAGATGATGATGAGGTGTAGAACATTAATATTCTGGAGACAGAAAGAAGGAGGGATGTTGCAGAACCAGATGTACCAGCTAATCCCCTAACTCAGCTGTTGAAAATAAAAAAGGTTAACATTGGGACATAAGAGAACCTGAAGTTTTCCATTGTTAGGGACTATTCGGATGAGGAGACCATGGAAATAATCATGGACCTGCTACATGAATTTCAATATCTCTTTCCGAATAAGTTCTTAGAGATGAAGGGGATACTGCACGATCTCGTAGAGATGAAGATCCCTCTAAAACCAAATGCAAAACCAGTGCGACAGAGACTGTATCACTTAAATACGCGGTACAAATAAAGATTCAAGGATGAACTTGATCAGATGCTGGAGTCTGGAATCATCGATCCAGTAGAAGGGTCAGAATGGATTAGTCCCATGGTGGTCCAGGATAAGAAAATGGGTGAAGTTTGGATCTATGTCAATTTACAGAAGTTCAATGATGCTTGTTTACATGACCCATTTCCAACCCCATTCATAGATGAAGTTCTTGAAGGAGTAGGCGGTTAGGAAATGTATTCCTTTACAGATGGATTTTTTGGTTATCACCAGATCAGAATCATGAAGGAAGATTGACATAAGACAACATTTGTTATAGAGTGGGGCTGCTTCCAATATACAGTGATGCCTTTTGGGCTGAAGAATGCACCTGCAATCTTTTCCCAAGTTGTTGTCTCAACATTTAAAGATTTCATTAAGAATTTCTTACAAGTATACATGGATGATTGGAAAGTGTACGGCGTAATAAAAGATCATTTGGTGAACCCTCGACGAATGCTGGAAAGGAGCCGCCAGCCTTAGATTGCGTTTAACTCTAAAAAATACATTTTTTGTACACCATTTGGGATATTTTTGGGACACATTGTGTGCAAGAAAGGATCATTGGCTGATCTTCAAAAGATAGCGCTCATATTGAGTTTCCCACCACCAACCAATGTAAAGATGCTTCAGGAAACACTAGGCCATATGGGGTACTATCGCAAATTCATTAGAGGCTATGCTGCGATCACTGCTCCCATGGAAAAAGTATTGAAAAAATATGTTGTATTTAATTGGAGTCCTGAGTGTCAAGGAAGCTTTGGCACGCTGAAGGCCAAGATGGCTTCAACACCAATACTTGTATTTCCAAACTGGAGCAAAGAATTCCATGTGCATGTTGATGCATCTTCTGTTGCACTTAGAGTAATTCTCATGCAACTAGGAGAAGGAGATATGGATCACCCAATTTCTTTCGCCAGTCGAAAGTTGTCATTTGTAGAGAATAACTACATGACCACCGAGAGAGAGGGTATGGCGATGGTCTATGCACTGCAAAAATTTTGGCACTATCTGTTAAGACACCACTTTAAGATGTTTACTGACCATTCAGCGCTGAAGTATCTGGTCAACAAACCTTTTTGGGGGGGGAATATATGTTGTTGGCTACGTCTCTTCTAGGAGTTTTATTTTGAAATTATTTTCAAGCCGAGTCGCTTGAATGCTGGCCCTGGTCACTTGTCTAGAATTAAGACAAGTGAAGAACCTACCAATATTGAATAAGGGCTGTCCAATGCATAGCTATTTTGGGTCGACATGGCTGATGACCACTATACTCCTACACTTCAGTTTTTGGAAACCAAGGTGGCCACATAATACCTTTCAACAAGTCAAAAGAAATAGCTGGTAGTTAAAGCTTATGATTACTAGTTGGTCGCTAGGAACCTATATAAAATGGCACCAGATGAAATATTGCGACGATGTGTCCTACCACATGAGTAGGAGCAAATTTTGGAAGAATTGCATGCAGTCATTGCTAGTGGACACTACGAGGGTCACGCTACTTCCAGAAAAGTGCTTCGTGCAGGGTTATGGTGGCCCACCCTACATAACGATGCAGCAGACTATGCGCGGAGCTACGATGTATGCCAATGTATGAGGATACCATCGTAATGAGATGATATGCCACTAGTACCACATGTGTCTTTGAAACCTTTTGAGAAGTGGGATGTAGAATTTGTGGGTCCAGTCAACCCACCCAGAAAAAGAACTAGGGATCGATATATAATCACAACAACATACTACCTGACAAGATGGGTAGAGGCTGCCCCAGTTGTGGACTGCACTACTGCGACAGCAGTAATATTACTGTTTGATAACATTGTGATGCAGTTTGGATGTCCAAGAGTATTGATGAATGACCAGGGAATCCATTTTATCAATTGCACAATACGAGTATTGACAGAGGAACCGCATATACAACGCAAGAAAAGCACACCATATCATCCATAAGCGAATTGGACCGTAGAAGCCTTCAACAAAATCTTGGAGAATGCGCTTACAAAGGTATGTAATGTTAACCGAGATGACTCAAATTTGAAGATTCTAGCTGTGCAATGGTTGTATCACACCACTTGCAAGATATTGACGGAAAAAACACCGTTCAAATTAGTATATGGGCAAGAGGCAGTCATTCCTATGGAGTACATCGTCCCCATTCTGCACATTGCAGCCGCGACAGGCATGGATGATGAAGCCATGGTAGAAGAGTGCACAACATAGTTAATACAGCTTGAAGAAGACCATTTTATTGCAGGATTCCATCAGCGCGTCGAGAAGGATCGACAAAAGGTGTGGCATGATTGCCATATAAAAAACAAATAGTTTTAGCAAGGGTATTTAGTGCTACTCTATGACAGCAATTCCTTGAAGCATGCAAGTAAGCTATAGATGCACTGACTAGATCCATATCTTGTTAATTCTATTACCTCTTAGGGTGCAGTTCAATTGAAGCAGTTAGATGGGGCAGTGTTGCCAAAGCTTGTGAATGGCAGTCGCTTGAAGTCCTATCGAACCAAGAAAGAACCGTGCAATTCCTGAGGCATTGCACCCTAAAAAAAAATAGGTAGGGTAGACAAAAATAAGAAGGGCGTGCCATAAGGAAGGGGTTGTGCAATAATAGGAGTCATTAGTGCAGTTCAAAGGATCTGCTGCAACAACTATAGGGTTACAACATAGTCAAAATCAGCAGCAGATCAAGAGTAGTTAATATAATTAACTAGATAGGACTATGCACTGCTTGAGCTGGCGCACAAAGAAGGGGAAGGATAAATAGAAATAAGATGTGATTGGACCAAATGAGAGGGGTTTCTATAAAAAAATAGTAGTCGCATGGAGATGAGGGGCTGTGTCGAAAGAACAGTAGCTTCATGGCAGAGAGTGACTGTACCTGAGAAAGTGGTTGTGTGCAAGGACATGGTTGCGCCAGAAGAAGTGACTATGCAAAAAGGATAGGATGAACAAGTAGAAGAGTCAGTAGTACCATTTAGATGATGAATCCTTCCAACTAGAAGATGGTGACTGGACATTACATAAGTACTCAATGATGGTCATTCAGATAGGTGAGACGACACTTTTTGACCTAATGTCTAATGATAGTAGATCCAAGCGGGATGTTTCCAGAATCGACGACATAATTGGTTCATTAATGCAGGATTTAGCCCTAATGATGACCCCGATATGACAATGATGATATTCGTATTGAGGCTTGTGTTACAAGTAGATGGCCAGTCACTAAGAGGACACCATGGGGTGAAGTTACACCATCCAAAGTTGTAGAGGTAGGAAGATCTGTTGTGTAAGGAAGTGGAAACTGGAGCTAATATGCATCGCAACTTGGATACAAGGGAGATTTTGAGTAAGAATGGTTCTTCAGTAGAAATTGAAGAAGAAGTTGCAAGTATGCAGGCTATCTCATCCAAGATGGAAGTGCATGGCAAGGTCATCCTTGGCTATATTTGTCCCAGTCAGTCTGAGGTGTAGACCAAGAAACTCACGAGGAATTCAGAAGGGGCTAGAGTTCTTGCCCCACTTAAATAAGTATGCAGGAACAGGGAATGGGATCAACTTTAGGTGGCCTAGGCTGAGCCTAAATGTAAGGAATGATAAGGGTGTGGATGCTAGAATGGCTTCCAAGGTGGCACAAAAGCTCAGAATTCATGCAACAAGGAGCCACGCAGATAGTAATAGTGAGCCCGGAGAAGTCCAACGACCAGTATTTGTGGTTGAAGGTGCAACAAGATTGTGCAAGATACAAGATTGCAGAGGGGTGCTGAGTTCAGTAGAGATTGACCACAGAGGAGGAAGTTGCAGCGAATTGCACATCTTGACAGATTCCCGACAAACGACACACTACTGTCACGGAGTTGTTTTCGCTAGTCCAAGCTTGTTGAGTACACCAATCCCATCTAATGTGGCTCGAGGATGAGCCACAAGACTATGTTGGGTTCTATTGGAAAGGGATTGGGTTAATTTGTGCAACATCGTGGATGCTATGCAAGAATAGAAGACACTGCGCAAGAAAAAGATAGCGTGATAGGAAGAATATATACTACTTTTGATTATTTTGTGTCACTTTTTGTACTTGTTGACCATTTCTTGTGGATATTGATCATTAGTCAGTTAAATCAGTTAGGATTTAGTTATAAGTGGACCATGAATGTAAAGGCACAAGCTTATATATAGGAAGGGGAGATAGAGACCATAAGGGATGGATTGATAGAAATTGATATCTATATGAGATGAATTGTTATATGTTTTAATCTATGGGTGATTGTGCATAAGTAATATGATAAGACGGATGTTGATCTAAATTGTTGTTGTATTATTTTATCTTTTCCTGTCTTTCTATTCCTGCAAACTCGATGATGAATGCTAAGTGAATCTAAAATATGGCTCTATGATGCAATGATTACTGTTTATGAATGTTGTTATCTTTATTTTTTCCTTCACTGGTAGATCTATTCTAGTTATGAATGAATAATGTGCAATGATGAATGGTTTTACTAAAGGATTTGATATGATCTGGTTATTGAGCTGATGAACTATCGATGCCCCTATCCCACTTCTCTACTATGGAAACTTGGTTCCATTAGCCCTCCCTTGAACATATTGGGTGAGACCTCATCTACTCTGCGGGTGTTCCTCGATGTGGTAAAAATCATCTAAGAATATGCTCAGGGAGATCGCAGTGAGTCGAGTGTCGATAGAGCAGACCCCTGTCGACTGAGTTTTGTTAGTTGAGGGTTGAGCCAATAGTAAATATGAGGGCTCACGAAGTGGGAGGTGGTGTCACTATAGAGGAGTACAGTGTTGTGTATTGTCTTGTAGATACTAAAAATATTGGAATTCGAGTTCCTCTCAACTCCATCTGGAGCCTCGGTCTCAATGTGATAGTGATAGTGCTAGCCAGGATAGCATGGTTGGTATCTCTACATCAGCCTTCCAGGACTATTATGTTTTATGCGGTAGAGTGTATGAGGCCCACATTATATGACTAGAGCACATCCTTGCTGAATAACATGAAGGAATATTTGACTGACTGCAAGCTGGGTAGAATAAGGAACTTTGGGTTCACCAAAATTCTCAGTATTTTATTCTTCGATCAGCTACCAGGACTTAGCCCAAGAGCGTAGGTTCATCCACATGTTATATGAGATCCAACCTAGACCCGATGGGAAGAACTTATGTGATAGATAGGGGGAGGTATGCCACCCACTCCATTTCCCCCATACTTTTACCACCGGTGGCAGCGGTAAATCATGGCCTTGGATGACTATCCCTATATAGGGATTGACTTCCATAGACACCCGTACATGCCATTACCACAAGGTGTTGAATAGGGTGATCTAGGTAACAATCCCAAATGTGTTTTTTAGACTATTTGATTTTTTTGTATTTATTAATATAATGAAATAAAAAAACATGCTTTTGGTGGTATCATGTACTAATATTGATCACGCACATGAAAATATGGGACCTCGACAGTTGGATGGATTCACCTGACATCATCAGAGGGGATGAGGTGATGATATCCTAGGTGCAAATGCAGAGCGCACACTATAGAACATACATACCAACTTTATTTGTATGACACACAGGGTGCCTATGGTGCAATTCAAGGACTTGCACAAGGCAATGCAAAGACATGTAGTGGGAGTGCCTCGTACATGGGTTAGGCTCTTCAAACGATTGGAAAATTCCATCGTTTGTTTTCATGACCATCACCCCAGTGTACAAGCATAGAGTCCTATATAGACATTATGTACCGATTTGATAGTGTTTTTTGGTGGCCTTAAAGCCCCAATTTTGTACCATGACATTTGTACTATGACACCATTTTTGGACTATATTTTGAAAATGAAAAATGCTTATAGTGATCAGTTTATTATATTTACATGTGTATTTGAATGTGAATGGAATGTGTGTGCTTTCATGATTGATGTAACAAATTTTAGTCTAATACATAGTTTGCATAAGAATCAACAACATGATTATAGATCCTATGAATATGAATGTATGTTATGTGTTCAATGTGTCGTTCTAATAATATTACCCATAAGAATATCTGTAATAGAGTCATATCTTTGATATGATACACATCATTTAACTATGAGACAACCAACTGCGAGTCAAGATGTACCTCAAGGGATCAAATACCACGAGAGATGGCATAGATCAATCATGACACTATATTCAACAACATTGTTGGATGATGGTCAGAGACATACACCCTCTGAAGACACAACATGACCTATAGATGTATAAATGAACCAAGTAGCCGAGGCTGAGTTCTAGGCATGGAAATTGACACTGTCAGTCTATCCTACATATATCGAAGACTCCATGGACATCTTCCACAACAAAGGAAAGCATGTCAACAAACCAAATCGCTACAAGGGGACCAAAAGTAAAAGTATACAACTGGATACTAATATACAAAGTATCAGCCTCATATAGTCATTAAGCATAATATTTTTTAAGATAGATCCCATTTCTAGGCTCTACCAAGGTTGTCCCTTCATAATCTTCTAGATCATATGTACCCTTCTCTAATACTTCTTTACTCACGTAACGCCCATGCCACATGGGGTTGAACTTACCCGCCCCTAATGGTTCACTAGCTTGGTCATATAGAAGAACCAATTCACCCTCACTAAATCTCTAGGGATAAAAAGACTTATCATATTGAACCTTGACGCAATGCTTATTCACTTCAATATCCACAAAAGCATCCTGACACTACTCATTAAGGTGTTCAAAGTGGACCGAACATTCTTCCAAGTTAGAAGTTTCTGGTAAGATTTCTACAATTAGTTTCAACCAAGGGATCTCACATTCAATCAATAATATCAACTCCACCCCATGAACTAAATGATATGAAGAAAAATTGGTGGAATTCTTAATAGCAGTTCAGTAGGGCCACAAAGAAGGGTAAAGTATAATGTGCCAATTATTTTTGCTTTGTGCAACTGTGCTTTGTAGAATGAACTTTAAGGCTTTATTAACAGCTTCGACATGTCCATTCACTTGAGGATAATAATAAGAGGAGTACTCTTTCTTATATCTTGATCTAGAAGATAATTCATTCATCATCCTATTTTGAAAGTGCCTGCCATGATCCACGACAAGCTCTCTTATGATACCAAAATGAGTAATAATATGATTGAACACAAAGTGAGCAGCCTTCTCACTGTCGTATTTAATAGTAGGCATAGACTCTACCCATTTCATGAAGTAATCCACAGACTTTATGATGTGATGATTCCCCCCAGCCGAAACTGGGTTGCAATCCATAAATTCAACCCCCAACTTGGTGAAGGGACCGACAGTGATAATAGGGCGCAACAGGGTAGGATGTGAATGTATGTTCCATGCAAACACCTGGCAAGGGTGGCACCTATTAACCACATAATGAGGTAATTCTTAATAGCATTTCATAAACGTCGACTCTCATCCCATGAGAGGTGAGGAGAGACCTTCAGAGTCTGTAAATATAGTATGATGTCACCATACCAATAGTCCACGTTTGAGATGAGAAAGATATTATGATCAACAAAAGAATCTTTATGAACCTTAAATTTGTCCAAACTAGGAAAATCTGACATGAGATATGTAAATACCAACAATTTCTTTAATTTTTCCAAAAAAACTCAAGATCAAACTCTTTCAAGATAACAATCCACTTATTATATTTCCCCCTATCATCCGCCTGGTTAGGACAAACTGAAATGGATTGATATGAGCCACAACCATAGTTTGGTGAAGGAGTATGTAATATCTCAACCATTGAACCACATGAATTGTCACTAAATCTAGTTTCTCAACATGAGAGTAGTGAAGTTCAACATCAATAAGGTTCCAACTAAGATAGTAGACAACATCCTCTTAGATCTCATCGTCCTCTTGAACTAAAACCATCCCAATCATCTCTTGAGACACAAACACATATAATAATAATTCGTGAATATAGTTAGGTGGAATAAGCACGGGGTCTAATGCCAAGGATTTCTTCAATGCATCGAAGGAATCCTGGGCTTTCTCATCCAAGATAAAAGGATTTTCCTTATTCAAAAGGCGCATAAATCCCTTGGTCAAATTTGCAAATTTGAAAAAAAAATCCGTAAGATGTTAGCCATCCCTTGGAGACTCTAAAGGTGTCTAATATTCCATGGGGAAGACAACTGAATTATTTCCTCAACCTTAATAGGATTGACCCTAATCCCCTCCTTAGAAATAATGAATCCCAATAACCGACCTACTTTCATGCAAAAGATGCACTTTTGAGGATTCAACCGGATTTGATAGCGAAAACATCTCTCGAAAACCAAGTGCAAATGGTCTGGATGATCCACTCTCAAATGAGAGTGAGTAGCTAAATCATCCATATATGCTTCAATAATTCGCTTAAGGTCATGAAAAGTTAAGTTCATTGACACTGAGACGTAGTTTCATCTTTTTTAAGGCCGAAGGGCATTTTTCGGTATGGAAAATTGCCCCAAGGACAAATGAAAGATGCCTTGTGTTGGTCCTCATGTTTGATTTGAATCTAATTATATCCTGAGAAACCATCCATGAATGAAAATCCTTCGCTTCCCACACACTCATCCAAAATTTGATCAATGAATGGTATGGTAAATTTATCTTTAGGAAAGGCATTATTCAAGTCTCTAAAGTCAGTGAATACTTGGATGGTTCCCTTATTCTTATCAACTGGAACAGGATTGGATACCCATTTAGTCAAGGGAACTGGATAGATGATGCCAACCTTGAGTAGCATCTCTATCTACGACTTAATGACAGGTGCCTTATAGGGATTCGTCATCTGTAAATGCTGTCGAACTGGCTTAGCATCAGGATAAGTCTTCATCTCATGCTAGACAATTCGAGGGTCTATGCTTGGAATATCGTCATATGACCAAGTGAAAAAATCACAAAACTCTTTAAAGAGCTCATTGTATGACTTAATCTCATCTGGAGAACAATTCACCCCAATGTAAAAGTTTTCCATCTTGCCAGAAGTTCGAGAAATGTTGATAGTGATTGTAGGTGACAAATTCTCCATGTTCCCTTTGTCATATATACCATGAGCTCCTAACGGGACCACGGGACTACCAACCTTCTCACTAATGGTCTCCCTAAATTCATCACACTCGATTTGTTCAAGATGTGGGAGGAAGTAAGAGCGATGGTGAAAATATTCCCAAGGTTGTTCCAAACCATTTATAGCTTCAAGAATCTCTTCATATGAAGGAAAAGAATCATCAAAGAAGTCATGTGAGCATGATGACACAACTACCCAAGCAGTAAGTACAAAGGTGTTCTTCTCCTCCATTCGCGAAGAGGATGGACTAGGGTATACAACGGGATTGAGAGTAACATGATAAGAAATATGCACTACAAACAATGGCATATTCATCTTGGTGGGCCTAGGATATTCATCCGAAGTGCTCAGAGAAGGGAGAGTCCAAGGGTCCTCCAAATACATATTGCGAAATGGGACCAAACTCATCAACTCTAATTCACTACCAAGGTAGGAACCTATAGTAAGTATTGGTGCAGAAATATTAAAAGATCCCATCAAAGGCAGATACATTCCCACACAAACATTCTCAGTTGTCGAATGAGAATTATCAATAACTGGGATGATGGATCCCGAAGATGCTGACGTACTGGAATTATCAAATCACATCTTCTTGATCATGACAATATGATATTCGAAATGGAAGAAAATAACACAGAAGATGGAAGACACAATCACTCTCATATTGTAAATCTAGTAATGGCCCAGTAAATGGTTGTAGTCAAGGGGCGCATCAACCACCTCGACCTCAATGGACATGGTATTTCCTCTCAAGTGGACCTAAAGAGAAGGAAGTGTATACCATGCAGATGAAAAGAACGTCCATCAAAGGTAATCAACATGGTCTTGGATTTCGACAATAGGGGTGAGCCAAGACCTTTCCAACAAGATAGAGACATCATAGAGGTCGTAGTACATTCATCAAGCACTGTGAGTTTGATCGTGTTATTCATACATTCCACATGGTAACAAAAGAAATACTGGACCTCATGGGTTTCAAATCTAATCACTGTTGAAGGATGAGAATCAACCATCCCAAGGGAAGACAATAAAGCCTTTCTCTGTGAAGGGAAATTTTGAAGGACTTTGAGAACTAACATCGCACAAGGAGTCTGACCCAAATCCTCAACAATAGAATAGTGTTGGGAGACTCGAGCATTATGATTGTGTCCCAAGTTCTTTAGGAATCCTTTAGGAATGTGTGGTATAATGTTAGGCTTGTCAATATGAAAAGGAATCTCGAGAGATGGAGGATCTTTCCCCATATTGGGTTACGATGAACCATAATATTTATCACGTGTCACAACATTAGCGATCAACATCATGTTGATACAACTATGGCCACCTTCATCATTCGGCAGGTTTTGCTACCCACCAAAAAAGCTTACGGAGCCCACGTTCCTCAAATTCATATTTTGGTTATGCGATAAAAGATCCGTTAACACGGTTGGGCTCTATGCAATGAATTTCGAGGCTTCATCAATACTAGGGCACAAGTAAGTAAGATGGTATCCCCCATAAAGATTACAAGGGAATTTAACCTTCCATTTAGACTTCTTTTCCCCCCCAACATCACTATTGTTCTTTTCATCATTGGACTTCTCCTTCCTATTCCCACCTCTCCTATTGTTTCTTCCCTTATTCTTATTTTGTCTAGATTACTGGTCACCCTCATGGTCTGATGAGTGTACTAAAAACACATCTACCATTTGGGTGGGTTTAGCGGAAGTCATAGATTGTCTGGTCATAGGATGGTTAATAGAAAAATACCTCATTTTATTCATAACCTCGTCTACAAATGTAGTACTTTTGGAACCAACAATTCCATCAACATGTGGTCCAAGTTTAAACTTAGGATCTCGAAATTTGATCGCGGTGCATTAGGGGTAATCTCATATAAGATCCCATAGTGAGTGTAAACCAAGTCGAACTGTTGAGCTTATAAAATATATTGTTCCTCATTCATTACTCCGGATGTTGAAAAATCCTTCCCGATATAAGTCAACAATGACATAAGGAACCATTCCAGTAAAAAATCTGGTGGAATGTTGTCCTTAATCAACCTCTTTCATCTATGCCACTCCTGAATGTGATCAAAAATATGTGTGGCTTTCCCTTGCCAAAATTTTTACAAGAGTTTGGTACCAGCATCGTAACATAATGTTAGTTGGAAGTGGTTCAAAAAGGTCAAGGACAAATCATTGAACATCTGATATGTGCCCCTAGGAAACTCTATATACCATTTCATAATAGGTCTGGTGAGGGTGCGTTGAAATAGTCTCAAGTGAATAGAATCATGATTCAAATTATTCGAAGTGAACCATAAGTGGAAAGTAGTAACATGATCTCCAAGCTCCTCACCACCCTTACCTTCAAACTTAGGAATGTTTGAAGGAATCTTAGTGGTAACAACCGGCCACATCGGATCATGATAAATTAGATCATTGGTCAATTTGATAGGTCAAGCAAGTTCAATGTAGCTATGAAAAGGATCCTAGGATTTTCCATGGGATTCCATGCTCCATAAGAATTTTGATTCATATAGGGATGGTAATGATAAATACCATTTCCTTGGCTAGGTAGATAGTAACCTCCTCCTGCATGACCCATAAACGGATGCACGAGAATGTTATAATTTGGTACGCCTTGAGAGTGAGTTGTTGTATAACCATAATTATAAAATTGGTAACAGGGTTTCCCCATAGGTATACAAGGAAGCACATAACTTACCGACACAAAAGTACCGGCAGATGAGGGAACAACATGGTTAGAGGAAGCACTATGTCCCGAAAGACCGTGCAAGTTATGAGGAGGGCGTGTCATGAGAAACACATTCGAAGGAACAATCCTAGTGGATGAAGGAATATAGGATGGAATATAGGATGTAATTCCAACATTCACATGTCTAGGGTCACCTCCATGAGATGGAATCCTAGTGTTATGTCTGGATGAGGGGTATGAAAATCATCCCACAAATGGTGTGAAAGGTGCAATATGAACACCACCAAACCTATCGGAATGGAAAGGAATGAAATTTCCCCAAGGCACAACACTACGTCCTATAGCAGGGTCTACGGTAGATGATGAAAACATTTAAGTCATATATTGCATGCCAAATATAAAAGGTCTGGAGATATAACAAAAATGGTGAGTCTCTTCACTCGACCTTTGCAAGGAATTGCTTCCAAAAGAAATTGCAAAACCTGACAGTTGGGGTTGTGAAGTGTGAAGTTCCAGTCCCATGAGGATTGGTCTCAAAAGAAACCCAGATGTCAAATGACTCACATTCCCCATCTCAGTAGATGGAGAAGGAAAGAGCTTTGCATTCTCAGATGTAGTACTCATGAGAGAGGTGTGTGAATCAAAGTGTGTATGAATATGCCTAGAATATCTAGTCTTCTTCTTCCGAGGAGTAGTAGATCCACAAGGGAAAATCCCTACTAAATGGTGAGAATGATAGGGTGTCATACCTTGCTCCATGATGACTCCACAAAAGAAAACAAACTCAACCAATACTGAACCCTAAATAAATCTAGTGCACAAAGAACACACTCCTAAGAAAATATAAGACAAGTGCAAACAAGCCAAGAGGGAGGATAAATGAGCTCCCAAATGCAGCAGCTATGTCTCATCTTGAAGAGGCCTGAGACTCCCATACACTAGAAGCAGAGGTGCATAACCAATTATAGCAGCCCTCAGCTTCAACGCATAAAGTGACTATGATGTCCGACCCCTGCCTAGACATGACACTCACATAATAACCTCTACAAGTATCCCCTGCGATACCTAGGTAAGGAAACTAATGTCACTCCAATATAACCAATTCTTAGGCAGACAGTCATAGGAGTGATCTACCGTATGGGAAAGGAAACAAATCGTGAAGCTTGAAAGCACCAAAGGTACCTCAAAATCCCCCAGTTACAAATAAGATCCTTGATGTATATCCATTGCTGCACAAAGAGTGACATGTTAGTTTTTCTTAAGATCTGATTACATTATCTAGGGTATTTATCTGAAATAATAACAAGTATAGCAAGATGCATAAGATATAAAAGATACATGAGACACAAATATTTTCACCGGGAAAACCATAAAGGAGAAAACCTCGTAAACTTCTTTAGAATAGTAAGATGATCAAAAGCAGTAATAAGAAGTATTCAGTAGCTATCTATCTCTCCTCCTCTAACTATCTCTCTCTCTCATGTGCACTTGAAAGTGTGTGAGTTGTGTATAAATGTTATCGGATAAATCTACTCAAGCGAACTCAATCCAAATCTCCCTAGTCTAAGTGGATCTAGAACAAATCAAGTACACAATAAAAACTACTTTCCTAGATCAAATAGAAATGCAAGTTAACATATAGATCGCTTACCTGCAATATGAAAATCATCTTCTCTCTTTGTTGATCCAAGCTCCACAATCTTCAGATCTTTAGCAGCAAAACCATGTAGAGCAATTGGAAACAAGCAAACAATACATGTGTATCTAATGAATTGATCTAAGCTAACAGTTAAGGAAGAAATCTCTAAACATTATTAACACAATAACATTTATGGAAAGAGTTTTGTATTACTGTAATCAATGAGGTACATAGAATTAAAAAAACAAGGAATGTCACAACCTAGCCCTAATGATGCAACTTTATGTCCAACAATCCAAGCCAAAGCCTCCAAAGCAAGCTAGTAAGCCCCTCAATGGGTGATAGGGATCACCTAGAAATTCCACCAGGATAAGAGTACCATAGTCCTTCCTCCCTTCACAATGGAGAGAGGGTTTAATTTATCAGGCTAAAGGGATAGAGTAGGTTGAGTATTAGGAGGAGGGGTCTAAGGGATCTTCCCCATAGGTTAGGAACCAAATGCCACCTCACCTAGATGATAGGGATAAGGCTTCACCTCATCCACCTTCGAGAAGGCTCTCAAAACCTCATTTTTTCCCCTCAAAACACCATCGACGTAGCTTCCATAAAGGGAAAGAGTATCGTTGACACACCTAGCCGTGGGAGAAAACGTGTCAGAACTAGTGCACCTAGAATTAAGGAAAACAACACCATTGGCACACCTAGCATGAAGGGAAATAGCACCAACCTTCCTAAATAGGGAAAAAAAGGCAGAAACAACCTTAGTATCATTCCAGTTTAGCAAAGAGAACTTTGGGGATTAGGAAAAGGGTTGACACATGGATCAACATGACGATATTTTGGTGTAACAATAAATGAAGTAGAGTGCCTCCCTATTTATACCCTTTCAAGTCACTAACCAAATATAACATTCGAGCATACATGTCATCTCACTTGGGGCCCACTTCTACTAGAGGGACTACAAGTACATATTACATGATGTTACACTGGCAAATATTTCCTCGACTTACAATGAAGGTTGTACCTCAAGGTATAGAGATAATTTAGAAATCCTACAAAGGGGTAACACGCATCCCCAATGCGGTTACAACAACATACAATGATAATGTTATCACTTTAGGAAACTCCTCTAGGTTGCAACTCGAGGATGCCTGGTAACTTAAATGTTTTTATGGTTTTTCTAAATGGATCAAGTCAGGTGACCTACAGGACCTCACACTCTCAATACATGCATGAAACTCAATCAAGGATAAGGCTTCTAACTACCACTATTCAAAGTTTTGATAATATGGTGTAGAGATGGACAACTTATCATGCTGGAAGATTCATACATAAAACATATATATATAAATGACTAATCATAACAATGAAATTACTTATAATTCAAATCATCAACATGCAGATAGGATGAAAGATATCAGACATCAAATAACATGAATAAACCTGAACAACAGATCCAAGCATAACCACAGAACAGACAAGAAATGGAAGCTGAACATATGATAGCAAAAGAGCTTATATTAGGTCATGAGAAATATGATAAGCTTGATAATAGTAATGGTCTACAGGTTCCTGAAGTCGAACATTTTGTATAACATAAGTCTTAGGCTTTATAGCCTTTACAAAAATATTCAGATCCTGAAAAATTGGATCTTATTTACTAAAAATAGACAAAATAATTGTTTTTTGCAGAATTAGGTAAAAAAACTCTAATTTAACTACTAGTCTATCTAACTGTAAAACTTGTTCACTTTTTTAACCTTTTAATGACTATAGTGGGCACTGGGAATAAAGTTGTAACTGGTCCTCTGCTAGATAAGTAATTGTTTTCTAAAATAGATAGGATTTGTGACCCTTTCCTCTTTGATGCATCCTCAAAACTGGAAGAGACCTCTTCTGATGGTGTATTTCAGCAACCTCTAGCTTTACACTTCATCACTGGGCTAGGTATATTTACCAAAACTGGTCCTTTATGCAAAAATTTCTTTCTGCACCTCTTTCTACTTTTGGTGGTTAAGGAATCAAAATTTCGGGTTTGTTAGCTACCAAAATATCTGCTTTCAGTGGCTAATGAACTGCTTCTGCATCTACCTAAGCCACTGAAAGCCCTGTGTTTTGCAAAATTTGTCATTCACCTCCCAACTTCATCCTTTTTAAGTTTTCTTGTTGATATTGTGGTATTTATTCAGCTTTCCCAATGTTTGGAAAGTTAGCAGCCTCTTGGATTGCCTCTAGATTCTGAAATATTATTGCTACTTTAGCTAGGGTTTCTAGTGTAAAATGAGAGCTAGGGTTTGATCTGGAATTATTTAACTGCAGCCTAATCACCTTGTACAAATTTATTCCTTAACTTCTAGTAATTCTTCAACCTACATAATATTTTAAACATCGTGGGCTACTCTAGATCCTGAAAGCTTGCTGCTACCTCTGCTAGGTTTCCAGTGCAATCCAAGTTTGAGGGCTAGGGTTTGCATTTTTCTTCTATAATCTCATCAATATGATCATTCTATAAAGTCTGGTGTTGTCCTTCATAATCCTCAGATTCCTTCATTTCAATAGGACATACACTCCTCTCATCTCCATAATAGAATTATGCAATTCTTTATTTCCCTTTGTCAACATTGCATTGTTTCTCTTTATCTCCCTGTCCAAAACCTCTAGTTCATGTATTTGATCTAGTAGCTGGTTTACTTTATGATACCTAGGTTTTATTGAGGAGGTGTCTGCTATTTTTTCATCCTTCCCTTCCCTTGTTGTTGGTGAAGGAAACTCCTCATATCCTGCTGCCACCTGCTCTGTTAGGTCATTTTTTTCCCTAAACATTTGGCCAAACTGCTCAAATATGGATTTGGTTCTTCAAATATGTGACACCTGTGTATAAACTGAAAGAGGTCTTTGTATGTTGGTTTGTTGTGAGAAAAAAACTCTCTCAAGTTTTTGAAAATCGTTTTCATTTTCAAAAACATGTGTAAAATAGGGAAATTCCAAGATCCAGAAATTAGGGCTGAGAGATGGGTTCGATTATCCCAATATGAAATACCTTTAGGAAAAATGATAGAGATAATTGTTCTCTAACATGTTAGGAATAAAAACCTCTGAGAGTTTTGAAAAAATATTCTCCAGTCGCTCAGAATAATTATTTTAAAAAGGTGACTTTTTGTAGTAAAACGTCACTTTCGGTGGCTTAGAGCACCCTGAAATTTCGGTCTTAGCTGTTGAAAGCCTTCTTTCAATGGATTAGAGACCATTTTGAAACCACGCTTAGCCATAGAAACTTGTGTTTTGAGTTTTTTGAGCGGGTCCTCCTCACTGCACCAGCAAAATTGAAATTCAAACCCTAGGGAAGGATACTACAATGCTGGATCGAGAGAGGGCTAGGCTCAGTGAGAATGCATGCAGATAAATGTGGAGTGTACTGGAAGTATGGTGTTGATTCTAAGGGGATAGCTACTTGGTAAGTTCTTGAGTGAGATGATGATAGCCTTTGGTGATATCGATGAGACAAATCGCTCAATAATCATTTTAAATTTGAACTTGGTATTCAATGGAGGTTTACTACAGTCATGGGATAGATGAAGGGAAGTATAGTGTTCAAATTTCTATCAGTGTGTTGAGATCAATAATGACTTCTTATCCATCAACTCATGATTTTCTGTAATTCCCTAACCTTTTAGGTGGTTAATCATTCTAAATTATGACAGGCCTCTTGCAAACAACCGTTTTCACTTCATTAGAGGAAATTTCAACTCAAAATGGGCCTCCTAAAATGAACTAATAAAATGATAGTTAAAATAATAAAATAATATTTATTAATTTTGGAGGAAGAAAAGAAAAAAACTACTTTTTTGTTTGTATATTTGACATATCTCCCCGTGGTTTTACTCAAATTTCGATCAAGAGAGCTCATTGGATGCGGAATTAAATTCCACATCCAACGAGTACCCACTCGGCATATTTTTTATGGACCCCGCTACCCCAAAAACAAGAAATACCTGAAAAAATGAAATGATGACATCATCATTTCATTTTTTCAGGTATTTCTTGTTTTTGGGGTAGAGGGGT
>LPNX010598118.1:656381-670732 GCA_001517045.1 Pseudotsuga menziesii
ATAATATACATCAAAATATCTTCCAAAGTTACAAATACATCAACACTCCCTCTTAACTAGGAAGGTATTCTCTCTCTACATAGTCATCAACACATCTGGTCAGGTATTCATTGCATCATCATCATTGTGAATTCATCGATTCTTCATCATAGTTACTGCCATCATCTTCTTATAATTTGATCATCATACCATACTATCTGTCATCAGAAGTTTCTACAATGCTATCCCTTTTTCATGTTGGATGTAGGCCTAGTCCTCTGCCAAGTATTCATCACATCTCGATCAAGACTTCTCATAGAATCTATCTAGGATCTTCTTCACATTTCCATGGAAATATCCTACGTATTCTACCTTCATCGCATCGTACCAGGCCATATCTTTTGTCCTGCACAAGACAAAACAACAAACAACCAAAGCATCTATGGTCGACCCATGTTCTATTAAAAGAACCTCCTAGGTGCACCTCTTGTGTTTCATGACCTTATTATCTCAGCATGGGAACTTCATATATGTCATATATATGGTAGTACTAATTACGACCCAACAACCTGCTACACAAGGACCTTTTTATGTTCTTTTGGTCAACCTCAAGGAATCACATCTAAACAACCTGCGTCCAGTATATTTTCCATTCAGATAACCTTCAGGACATATTATGTCTAAGTAACCTACGTTCCACACCAGGACTCAGTATTTACACTCAAACAAACCACGGGACATATTACATCTGAATAACTGGTGTACCACGCGAGGGCTCAGTATTTACATTCGGATAACCCGTCTCATTTCCCATGTGAGATAATATGATTTGTATCAGGACTGATTACATCCAAGGATAATATGTGAGCTTCTCCAGGATGTTACATCAAAGGATAACCTACAGGACTAATTACATCTTATCAACCTACAAACTTCACCATCATGTTATCCTCAGACATCCTGTCTTTCTAGCTATGCTAGAACACATCATTCCCTCTTTCGAGGGATCTCAATATGGATCACACCAAGTCGTTCTCTGAAGTACTCGAACTTCACTCTCGCAAGAGGATTGGTCAACACATCTACTATATTCTTCTTGGTTTCCAAATACTAGAGCTTAAATGCTCTTCTCTGCACCATATCCCTCATATAGTGGAACTTGATCTTGATGCGCTTTGACTTGTCATGGAACACTGGGTTTTGCTGTCAGCTTCACGCAACTATAATTGTCATAGAAGATGCAAGTCACATATAACTAGAGATAAAATAAGTCAAATAGTAGCTTTCACAGCCACACTACCTTGTAACTATCCGAGCAAGCAGCAACATAATCTGCCTTGGTTGTACTCAGCACCACACATGATTGCTTTCTGCTAAACCAAGAGATCATGATATATCCTAAACTGAAGCAGCAACTTGAGGTACTCTTCCTACCAGTGGCACTACCTACCCAGTATGAATCAACATAACCATTTAGGTTGATCTTATGATTCGCATCATATTTGAGACCATAATCCACTTTACCTTTTAGGTACCTCAAAACATGTTTTAGCGCTATCAAGTGAACTTATCTCAGATCCATCAGGAATGGCTTAAGGTGTTCACTGTAAAGAATATGTTTTTTCTCATATTCATAAGATACATCAATGAGCTAATCATCAGACAATACATCATGGCATCGACCTTCTCGGATGAAACATCACTCAGAAGCTTCAAGTTAGATGCCATAGGTGTGGTTGTTTAACATTTTGAATCTCTTTAGAATCTCCATTGCATGCTTCCCTTTCCCAAGGAATATTCCATATTCACTCTGCCACACCTCCATGCCTAAAAAGTAGTACATCATACCTAGTTCTTTCATCTTGAACTATGTAGCAAGTCTCCTTCTTGTATCTATAATGAGTTCCTCGTCGCCTGTTAGAAACAAGTCATCGACATATAGGAAGAGTATCAATGGTCTTTCGTCTTCCACCTTGAAGTAGAGGCTGGAATATGCTTTACTCTTGGTAAATACCAAGCTCATCAAGAAGCTATCCATCCTATTGTACCATGTCCTCGGTGCTTGTTTCAAACCATAAAATTCCTTCTTCAATTTGTACACATGGGTATTCCTATCATCTATCTCAAATCCCAGTGGTTGTTCCATGTACATTTCCTTGAATACAATGTTCAAGAAGGCTCTCTTGACATCCATCTGGTGTACTTTCAATTTCATAACTGTTTCCAAAGCAAGTATGGTCCTTATGGAAGTGTACCTCGCCACAAGTGCAAATGTATCTTCGTTTTCTATGCATTCTTTCTGTGAGAAGCCTCATGCTACAAATACTACCTTATGTTTCTCGATGATTCCATCTACAGCATGCTTGATCTTGTAGAACCACTTTGAATTCATGATATACTTCTTCTCCAACCTCAGAACAACCTCCCAGACATCATTCTTCATGATCAACTGATATTCCTTGATCATCACATCCTTCCATTCTTTCTTTTTTGTAGCTTCTTCATAGGTGGAAGGTTCTTTATCAACGATGTCGCACAGTAGGGCCACATAGCTATTTTAAGGATTTTCCCTTTTTCTCTCCCTATGTGATCCTTCTGGAGCACCATACCCTTCAAATTCTCGTAAGAGCTCTTGTTCCCATGGTGGTTTCCTCTTGCGATATTCCTTCTCAAGGAATGTCTCTACTGGCTCTTGTGGTTATGTCATGCTATGATCTTCAGGGTCTTCTGGAATTGCTTCTCCAATTTCCATGTCTTGGAATCTTGTTGGGGCGCGCACCCCAACGGTCCTTAAGGTGGGTAACTCCGCGGGTTTTTGGAGTTTGTAAGTAGAGTTACGGCTCAAAATAGTCTTAGGGGTGTCGGGGTTGAGTCAAAGTTCTCTGTTTGTAATAAACCCATGGTTTAAGTCCAAGGTTTAGGGTTCGGGGTGCCCATGGTTTAAGCCCATGGTTTTGTAATTAGTGCACTATAAATAAGCACTTTTGTAAAAAAGTAAGGTTAGGCTTTTGTGTAAGAAGAATTGATGCGAAGCTAAGGTTGTTTTGTAAGAAAAGGTTAAGTCCCAGCTGTGTGCGTGGATGACCTCTGCAGCTGTGTGCACAGAGGGTTTTTGGTGATTAAGGAAATCTGCAGCTGTGTACGCAGAGGCCTGCAGTTGTGTGCGTGGATTTGAGGACTTGAAGGGATCTGCAGCTGAGTGTACAGATCAAAACTATGGTTTTTGTAGAAAGTTGGATAAAACGCAGTTCTGTGGACGTAACCCCTACATTGGGGGTGAACCACGTTATATTTTGTGTCGTGGTTTTGTGTGTTGTTTCTATTGTGTTCTTTTATGCATTAAATCTATATATCTGATAAGTAAAGATCACTGCTAGATAATAGTTTCGCTGTGAATTTCCAGTAAAGGGTTGCCCAAGACACTGTTTGTTTATCTAATTGCGAAGCTAAATACATAAATGTTAAGTTCTGTGATTTACATTTATAACTTGTTTGAAAGCTAAAGGTACAGTAATATCCCTCTTCTGCTTGCAGAAATCTAGTTCTACGGCACCCCATAGCAGTTTCGGGTGAGACTGCAACCTGTTCGCAGGTTGTTGCCGAAAGGGCCAACTCTGTGGGTCTTTTGTTGGTGCGAAGTTAAAGGTATAAAACTCGGGTCTGCCCTATAGCCCAACAAATTGGTTCCATTTCCGGTTCAACTCAGTATCTGCTTGAGAGGGGTTTACGTCGTACCTCGAGGGCTATGTTCTGGAGACCCTCTGTGAAGGAAATCGGTGATTGGCTTGACGAGACTTATCTGAACTTCGCTAAGAAAGAAAACAAAGATCTGCATCGTAGTGCAAACGAATTTTTACAAAGGGTGAACAACGAGATATCCCACGCTGTTGATTTCTGGTCAACGTGAACCCTTGAAGCCTTTGTGACAGAGTTTGCCATCGACACAAGTACATCCTTTAGTGAATTCGAGCGGCAGTTTTTCAAAGGACCCAGGCGTAAGTTTTTGCATTCATTTAGTTTGAGAATTAAAATGCTATTAGCTGAGAAAGGTATACTGCTCATTGAATCAGACTATTAGATTTTGTATTACTAACCTATGTTTGCAAGTGACAACACCTTCAACGACCAAAGTGGTTTGCTGTGAAGTGGAAAAAGGTACAAGCGAGATTTTGGATCCTATTCCCAGGGTCATCCCACCGAGTATTCCCCTGTAAATCGCACTGATTCAGAACCCGAGGAAACCCCTTCTGCTAGAAACCCTCCCATAACCCCGCAATGAAGACCTATTATCCCCGAGAACCTGTCGCAGTCTGAAAGTCACCCTAGCCCGAGTACTCCTGTCGTAGGTCAGCCTACCCTAGCAAGTTCCCCCCCGCCTACTTCTAGTCTCCCTCCATCCCCCCCTAGATTCACTATGGCCCATATGCATGATGACATTAAGCTACCTGTTTTCAAAGGAACTGGATTAGAGGATCCAGAACAGTTCTGGTTTTTATGTGAAGCAGTGTGGACTGCTAAGTCTATTACGGACCAAGATACAAAAAGAGCGCAGGTGGTTACTTCTTTTCGAGACCGTGCTCTGACGTGGTTCATGAAGTTCTCCAGCACTCAGAACCATGCATTGCCTGATATAAAAGCAGCAATGATAAAGGAATTTAAGAAGCTGAAATCAGAGTCGCGGTGTATCACGGAGTTGAAAGAGATTCAGCAGAAGCATGGCGAATCAGTGTGGGACTTTGATCATAGGCTCAAATTCCTGCTAGACAAAGTCTGCTTTACCATTGGACCTGCGCAGCATAAGGAATGGTTCATTGCAGCATTACTACCGCACATCCGAACTCCATTCATGCAACAGAAGGTTGCTAACCAGTAGGAGGCTCTGGAAATCGCAATGAAGCTTGAAAATTCCCCTGTCGCAGACAATTCTGGTATTGCTCAAATCCAAGCGCAGTTGGCAGTGATGGCTCTGGAGCTTCGTGATATGAAACAAGGAACAACCAGTCACAAAGAGGTTTGGTGTACGCAATGTCACACAGAAGGTCATGCCAAGGAACACTATCCTGTGGTAAGAAATTACCTGAATATTGGTGCGCCAAACCCGTTTAACCCGCAAGTTCTTTATTGTGAGCTTTGCAGAACAATAGGGCAGCATCGCCCTAAATACTGCTATCTGCTATAGAGGTATGGGCAAGTACCTAAGAACCCCTATTGTAAATTCTGTAAGTCCATAGGACATAATGAAGATGAGTGTCGCAGTTATGACTTCATGAGAGAACGCACCTACGATGCCTATCGGGTACAAAATGAGGGACCGAGCAACGCTAGCTATGGCTCCCACGGTGGTGCATCAGGTAGAGGTGCTTTTGGAAGTCATGGTGGTGGTGGTATGGCTAGCAGAGGACGCGATCAGGTGGTGTCTTACAACTGTAACCAAGCCGAGCATCTAGCGAGAGATTGTCGAAACCCAACTATGACATGTCGGTATTGCAGAGCAGTTGATCATGTCATCGAGCAGTGCCCGTAGTTGATCGCTAAGATTCAGGACAGAAACAGTGGCCCCACTCAAAATATTCAGATGATTTCTATCGAGCAAAGACCTGTCCTAGCTATTAATGTTGTCACCAGAAGTAGAACTACGACAGATGTGCCGACCAAGGAGAACCAGCCTGCCGAGGCTTGGGTTCGTAAGGCACCTGAGAAATCCCCCGCATTTGATATTAAAAGAGAGAAAGAGACATTCATGGAAGCCAAGAAATATTTTGCGGCCCCTAGCACAGCAGTAGCACCTGCGCAGCCACATCCACTACAATCACAGCCGCAAGAAGCTTCGACGGATAAAGTAAGTACACCGTCTTCCTTTTTACAGAGTTGTCTGAAACTTTTAAGAAACCAGAATGCTTTAAGTGAGTTGTAGAAAGTTATTAGTTCCTGCGAACCTCAGCAACATACTGGTCAGGAAAAACCTGTTAATAGAGTCAGAAGAACTAGCAGGGAAATGAGATTGAATGCCCAAATAGGATCGTATGATATGACTGATGTTATCCTAGACCTAGGATCAGAGGTAAATGTCTTAACCAAGCAAACCTAGGAACAAATGGGACAACCAACCCTTGATTAGTCACCTATACAGTTGAGATTAGCTAATCAGCAGAAGATTGTGCCCCTAGGATGATTCCCTAATGTCTCAGTAGATATTGATGGCATATGTACTGTAGCAGACTTCGAAGTAATTGAGATCATTGATGACAGCAATCCCTATCCATCCTTGTTAGGTATTGAGTGGGAAATGGCAAATGTTGCAGTAATTAACCTTAAGAAGAGACAAATGACTTTCGAAGGGAAAGAATTAAGAGTCATAGTCCCACTGGATCCTTCTCAAGGAGAAAGGTACACAGAACCCCTCCGAGAGGAGGATCAGGATGTGTTGGACCATATCTACAATATCACAGCGAAGGAAGAACATTATGTTGATCCTAATGCCGAAGGTCTCATGGATTGGCAGTGTGACAGCTCCTGCATGACGGATTCAGATGATGGTCTAGAGAATTGGCAAAATAGATTGTATGAGCTACATGGCCACTGATGTGCAAGAATTACCAAGTCCCTTAGATGGCTTAGCTCGCAAACAAGAGCCTTACCTATTTTTGATGGGTCGTCTGACCCAGAAGAGTTTATTGAGCAATTCTCAGCCCAGATACCAGACTCACAGAAAATGAAGACTTTGGATTCAGTATTTAGAGCTACGGCAGCCAAATGGTGGAATGGTCACAAACAGTACATTCATAGTTGGGAAGTCTGCCAACAGTCCCTTCACCTGAGATTCACGAATTGCCCACAAGAGGTCCGGAGCAGGTATAATGGTTAGACTAACCCTTAGAAGCATTTGGAGCAATGTTACGAAGCCTGGGAGCATGTACCTCATGCAGAGTGGGTACATAGGTTTGTGCATACCTTGGATCCTATTGCAAAGAATTGGTATGTGGAAGTCGAGCTTCGCCAGGGTACTGTAAGTTGGGATACTCTTGTTAATAAATTTGTATTGACATTTTCTATTAATGAAACTTGCCCTGCTTTAGACGTAGCTATTAGGGTAATACATACTAAGGTGTTTGATGATCAAGAGCTAGCGGAATACCAACCGGATTGGAAGGCACAAGAAGCTAATGCAGTCGAATGTTATAACCTCGCAATTGACGAGGATGATGATCCACGCAATATTGATATTCCACAATGAGAAGGCCACTGCGAAGTACATGGACCAGCAGTCGAAGCACCTGAAGTGACACAACCCCTGAGGACGTGGACCGTAAACATTGGCTCAGAAGAACAGCCTAAGCATGCTACCATTGGAGATTATTGGGATGAAGAAATGGTAAGAAAAGTGACCCAACTTCTCCATGAATACTAGAACCTATTTCCGACAAAATTCTCAGAGATGAAAGGCATCCTGGGTGATATAGGAGTCATGAAGATCCCCTTGAAACCTGATGTGAAGCCTGTGAAATAGCGTCCTTATAGGTTGAACCCTAAGTATAAGGAAAAATTTAGGATGGAGCTGGATAAGATGCTTGCTGCAGGAATTATTGAACCTGTTGAAGAATCCGAGTGGGTTAGTCCTATGGTGGTACAAGAGAAGAAGACTAAGGGTGAAATCCAAATCTGCGTCGACCTAAGGAAGCTGAATGATGCCTGTCTACATGATTCCTTCCCCACACCCTTCACAGATGAAGTGTTAGACAATGTCGGGGGTCAAGAAGTGTACTCTTTTACTGATGGATTTTTAGGTTACCATCAGATCAGAATTGCTCCAGAGGATCACCATAAGACAACCTTTGCTACAGAAATGGGATCCTTTCAGTATACAATTATGCCCTTTGGATTGAAGAATGCACCTGCTATATTTTCTAGAGTAAACATCTCTGCCTTTAAGGAATATATACATAAATTCTTAGAAGTGTATTTTGATGATTGGACTATATTTGGGTTGATAAAAGACCATATAACTAGTTTAAGACTTATACTGGATAAATGTAGACATCACCAAATTTCCTTGAACTTGAAGAAGTGTATCTTTTGTGCACCTTTTGGAATTCTGCTAGGTCACATTGTATGTAAACAAGGATTGATGATGGACCCTGCGAAGATAGCTATTATTGTGAACCTGCCACCTCCAACATATGTTAAACAACTTTGCACTATGCTTGGTCATACTGGATATTACAGGAAATTTATTAAAGGGTATGCTCAGATTACTGCTCCGATGGAAAAGTAGTTGAAGAAATATATTAAGTTCAAATGGACCCCTGAGTGCCAAGCTAGCTTGGATATTTTGAAGGAAAAGATGGTAACTGCTCCTATCTTAGTATTCCCTAACTGGAATAAGTAATTTCATGTGCATGTCGATGCATCCTCCATTGCTCTGGGTATAGTATTGGCCTAGTCAGGCGAAGGTAATATTGATCACCCCATTTCTTTTGCAAGTAGGAAATTGTCCACATCAGAGAAAAATTATACTACAACAGAAGTAGGTCTCGCTATGGTTTATGCATTGCAGAAGTTTCAACATTATCTATTAGGATCTCATTTTAAGATGTTTACTGACCATTCTGCTTTGAATTATTTGGTTAACAAGCCTGTTCTAGGTGGAAGGATATGCAGATGGTTGATTCTATTTCAGGAGAATGATTTTGAGATCATAGTCAAACCAGGAAGATTGAATCTAGGTCTTGACCACTTGTCGAGGCTTGAGTCGGGAGAAGAACCTACCAGCTTGGATGAAGGTCTTCCTGATGCCCAGTTGTTTTCCATCTAGATGGTTGATGAATATTTTCAGGATATTGTTGAGTATTTGTCTACATTTTTTCCACCCGCAGAGATGACAACACAACAGAAGAAGCAGCTGGTGGTTCGCGCAGCTGACTTTACCTTAATAGCAGGACAATTATATAAGATGGGACCAGATGAAATACTGCACAGATGTGTTTTAGAGCTTGAAAAGCCGTTAATTTTGGCTGAGGCACATTCTGGAGCAGCAGGAGGTCATTACGCAGGAAAAGCTACAACACAGAATATTCTGAAAGCCGGATTGTGGTGGCCCACAATTCACAAGGATGCAAAAGAATATTGTCAAAGCTGCGACATCTGTCAAAGGACAGGAAAACCATCCAAGAGGGATGAGATGCCTCTAGTTCTGTAGGTAACTTTACAACCCTTTGACAAATGGGCTATTGATTTTGTCGGACCTATCAATCCCCCCATGAAGAAGTCAGGAGCAAGGTACATTATTACAGCAACTGATTACCTCACCCATTAGGCCGAAGCTCAACCAGTGAAGAATTGTAGCGCTGCTACAGCTGCAAAGTTCATCTTCGATAACATCTTGTCCAGAGTTGGGTGTCCTAGAGTCCTTATGAGTGATCAGGGCTCACATTTTCTAAATAAGACTATTGAAGTATTGACTGAAGAATTTCAGGTATATCATCAGAAGAGTACTGCCTATCATCCCCAAGCAAATGGAACTGTCGAAGCTTTTAATAAGATCCTTGAACAGGCTCTGACGAAGGTTTGCAATATTAACAGAAATGACTGGGATCTTAGAATTCCAGCAGTACTCTGGGCTTATCGGACTACCTGCAATAAATTGACAGGCCATACACCTTTTAGGCTGGTCTATGGGCAAGAAGCAGTCATGCCCATGGAATATATTGTTCCTAGCCTTAGAATATCTACTTTCACAAAGATGGATGACCCATTGATAATAACAAGAAGGCTGACAAAGATACTAGAACTTGAAGAAGACAGATTTATTGCAGGGTTCCAGTAGCAAGTGCAGAAAGCTCGAGAAAAAGCATGGCATGATAGACACATCAAGAAGAAGCAGTTCCAGTAGGGTGATCTTGTGCTCTTATATGAAAGCAAATTCATGAAGTTCCCGGGTAAGTTCAAGACACATTGGAAAGGACCATATATAGTGTAGAAAGTTACTGATGGTGGTGCAGTCCAGTTGGCTAAGTTGAATGGATAAATTTTACCTTCTATGGTAAATGGCAATCGTTTAAAGAAGTATAGGGATAGGCTAGGACCTCCTAATCAGAAGTAACATCAGGAAGGAAAGTCTAAGTACCAAGAACAGTTGAAATTAGGTGCTAGACTATAATGAAGCTATCCTCAAAGTTATGACGTGTGGAAAACTGCCAAAGTTCGAAGGTTCATATTGTGTCGAGGGTTCTTATCAAGGAAAAGATGAAGTCAGTAGTTATGTCGAAGATTAAAGGTGTGTCACAGCTTAAAATCTGACGGATGGGACAAACCAGAATTGGCGACGCCGACACGATAACTGCCTTAACTTCCTGTAATAATGAGATTTTGGGAAAATCTCACACCGTGTGGACAGGATTTCCACCACTCCACCAGATTTGGCATCATTAATGCACCATGATGACAGATTCTGTTGTGGGATTCTATAAGAAGCTACACCGGCCTGCGACTCCTGCATTGTGCATGTCTTTGAGTTTCTTCAGTTAGGGCCATGTCGAATGATCGTGAAGCCCAGGAGTTAGTACGATAGTTTAGGGAGAGGCGTCTGTAGAACCTTCTGAGCAATCCACCTGTGCAGAAAGGCTTGACCAGGATGAAGGCAGGAAGAAGTTCGCTCTAAACCGGTCGAAGGCACGCAGAAATTCGCTCTAATGTAGAGCGATGAAAGGTACCAGGCCCCACGAGAAGACTCTAAGGCATCCCAAAATGTATCCTCCTAGTTTGGAAAATCCAAGGCGGCTATTTGTCTTATGCACCTTGACACACAATTCTGGAGCCCCTAAGTTGTGGATGGTCAGATGCTCGGCAAACAGATCGAGGGATGGGGTCACTGATAGATCCAGAAAAGCCTTAATCAGCATATTATGAAGAAAAGGAACAAGCCGCTAACAACTGCATGTATGGTTTCAGAAAGCAGCGCAATATGTTTCACCAATGAGAGTCTACCATCAAAAAAGCAGCAGAGTGTCCCGGGACAGGCCACTAGTGAGTCTTAGGGGCCTGTTGGGGCGCGCACCCCAACGGTCCTTAAGGTGGGTAACTCCGTGGGTTTTTGGAGTTTGTAAGCGGATTTACGGCTCAAAATAGTCTTAGGGGTGTCAGGGTTGAGTCAAAGTTCTCTGTTTGTAATAAACCCATGGTTTAAGTCCAGGGTTTAGGGTTCAGGGTGCCCATGGTTTAAGCCCATGGTTTTGTAATTAGTGCACTATAAATAAGCACTTTTGTAAAGAAGTAAGGTTAGGATTTTGTGTAAGAAGAATTGATGCAAAGCTAAGGTTATTTTTTAAGAAAAGGTTAAGTCCCAGCTGTGTGCGTGGCTTTGAGGACTTGAAGGGATCTGCAGCTGAATGCGCAGATCAGAACTGTGTTTTTTGTAGAAAGTTGAATAAAACACAGTTCTGTGGACGTAACCCCTACACTGGGGGTGAACCACGTTATATTTTGTGTCGTGGTTCTGTGTGGTGTTTCTATTGTGTTCTTCTATGCATTAAATCTATATATATGATAAGTAAAGATCACTGCTAGATAATAGTTTCACTGTGAATTCCCAGTAAAGGTTTGCGCAAGGAACTGTTTGTTTATCTAATTGCGAATATAAATACATAAATGTTAAGTTCTGTGATTTACATTTATAACTTGTTTGAAAGCTAAAGGTACAGTAATATCCCTCTTCTGCTTGCAGAAATCTTGTTCTGCGGCACCACATAGCAGTTTCGGGTGAGACTGTAACCTATTCGCAGGTTGTTACCGAAAGGGCCAACTCTGTGGGTCTTTTGTTGGTGCAAAGTTAAAGGTATAAAACCCAAGTCTGCCCTATAGCCCAACAAATCACGTCCCTTCGGGTTCCTCGACTTCCTGGATAGGTTTTCTCCTCGATCTGAACTATGTTGAGTCTTCATCAAAGGTTACATCTCTACTAATGTCAATATTCTTGAATCCTGGGAAGTATATTTGGTATGTCTTTGATGTATCACTATATCCTATCAATACACCCTTCCTCCCAAAAGGATCGAGCTTGGTGTCAAAATCCCAAAATTTCTGAAAAAATTAAAATTTTGAAAATACAGATAATTTCCGTTAATGCAGTCAACTAATTGTTTTAATTAGTTATATGTTAATGATTTCATAAACTGAATTATCTACTTGATTATTTTTATTTTATAGAATAAATATTTTTCAGTTTAATGACTTTTTTTTCTTTGCAACTACAAGGTGGAACTGTCTTGGTGTTCTGGGGCTTACTTAGCTTTGAGCTAATGTAGAAAGTTTACCTGCTCTTACAGATTTACAGGTAAGAAAGATCCGGTGCTACTTGTCAATAATCCTAAAGCATACAGATATATGTTCGTTGCAAAAATAATATCTCAGTAAAAGAATATAAATGCTATTCAATTTCAAATGCTTTTATGAGGTTAAATCATTAAATCGTTATTCTTTTTAAAGACGTCATGGAAACGAGATTTAGTACTATCAGTATTGGTGACAGTTGCTTTCTCTCTCTAGTTGTAGTTTATAGTTTTTATTGCGTACTAAACTCTGCAATGTTTATCACTGCTTTCCATTGTCATCGTGTGTACGCACCTTAAATCTTTCTTTACATGTAGACTAAAATATGGCAGGATTATTACATTAAGGGTCTATCTTAAATTGTGAACATATACCATTTACGTCATGCTAGATTTGATTACCCCATGGAATATGAAAGTAATGCACAATAAATTAAGAGTTTTTATATCTTTAATCTAACTTCCAAAGTTTTGAAAGTTTGAAGGAATTATCTCTTCGTTACATACTACTATCAATTAAACTAAGCTAGTGTGAAAGAGCTAAATTCTTCTACACCTAACTTATGCAGAAGATATGGCCCAGTTATGGTTATTAATCGTCAAAGGTTACCTATTGTCAAGCCTGATAGTTACAATGATGCTTAAAATTTTTGTTTGCAAACTTAATATTTTAAACAAAAATAATACTTAAAGGCATAACTAGAGTCAATCTCACAAGATGGATATTTATCATAACTAGGTCTTATGAATTTCCTTTTTATAGTTATTAAAAGGCATATCCTTAATGGATTTATAACCATTGAAAGAATGAATATCATGTTAGTATAATAATGGGTAGTAATATTGACCTTGCCCTTGATGAGATTTAAGTCATAACTTTTATATATTATAGTTGTTTGTCGAACGTATACCTCGCAACATATAAATGAAAGCGGTCATAGAATAGACCGTTCCCAGGAAGAGTTTATGGTTTAATCTTTTGAAATAAGTTATAATTGTTTGATTGAATGTATACCATAATTTGTATAGTGATGGGTCATGTTATCCCCCATGCCTTCAATGAGTTTTATGGCATAGTTTTATAGTAATGATTCTTTGTTTACCTTGCGACGTGCATGCTAGGTTGACAATGAAAGCAAGGATTATGTTGGAACCTCCGATTTGCCAAATGATTGGAAAAATACTATTTGGTTCATTGCTCGTTAGGACTATATGATTTCACCCACTGCATGCAAATAATTTGTTTGTGGACATGGCAACACCGTAGCCAAGTGTTGTGTGGTTATAAGGAATTTTGAAACCCTAGTCTCATCATTTCCTCCATCATTCTCGGCCTCTGGCTACTCTGCTTTTGTGTTAGTTGCCCGCCCTATCGCTTTGCAACTTGTTGATGGCAGTCTCCCGACTCGGATTCTTTGTCTCATGTACATTGTGAGCTCACCTTGCACGTTCAATAGAGAAGAGTTGTAAACATTTTGGTTGCTGTTGGAACTGGGTTATTGGTTTTCCTTCAGAGTTTATCCTTCACTGCTTGCTCCTTCCAGTAATCTTCAGTCTGCAAGTGTCTTATTCTCCCACGGCCCAGTAGTGAGCATTGTGGCTTCACCTCTCGAGTTTTATTGGGTCTTAGGGTTTCGCAACCTACTGTGTTTTTGGTTGAAGAACCATTGCGGCACAAGAATTTATACTTGATTGGCTGGTGGCTGTAGAAGGAGCAAGTCGACATAAGTCAACTTGAACGAAGACCGACTTAGTTAGCCGACTAAGTCGATGGGCCGACTTAGTCGATCAGCCGATTAAGTCGGTCAGCCGACTAACTAGAAAGATTAGTTGGCTAACTAACAGTCGTGTCGGTTCACCGAACCGACAGGTAGTTATTTTGTAACTGTTTGTAACTTGTATATATTAGGATATTGAGCCAAGCAAGAACTCAATTCAGTTCTGTGCCTCGTATGAACTCATTACATTAATATAATCTGTTTTCCTATCTGTTCTTGTCTCTTGTATCTGATTTATAGTTATGTTTTAGTATGTATTATTGGTAACCTT
>LPNX010598118.1:670762-681050 GCA_001517045.1 Pseudotsuga menziesii
AATTGGTTCCGTTGCCGGTAGTACATGTCTAAAATATATGCTCACATATGATACCAGAGCAGGAGATCAAGGATTGGTGGGACCGTAAAGTTGTGAACTACTTGCAAAATTACGTAAGACGAAACAGATTAACAGTCGCTGAAGCTAGAGCCAGATTTTTCACAGAGACACATGAAAAATTCATCGAGTCTGTGCCACAACTATTGAAGAAGCCTCTGGATGAGAAGACCGGACGTAACTAAAGAATAGCAGTCGCTAGATAAACTATTCCGAGGGGGACGAACAAATATGTCGAAGTGGTTTGAGAAAATCGTCGACGACTTCTGTGAGGGGCAAGCAGTTGAAGACCGAACGTTGGTAGAAACTGTCAAAGCAAAATTCTACACAGATTTCACCAAATAATTCTTGTGCTCCCTGCCGACCTTGCTATTCAAATTCTTGATAGAGAACGGAGCAGGACACATTGTCGAACCTAGACCACCACTGTGTGAACAGCCACCAAACACCAATTGGGCGAAGAAGCAGAGGAAGTGGGAGAAATTTATTGTAGAAAGGGAGTGGGAATACTTCCTGAGCAAGTGATTCGAACTATCCGGGATTTCTAAAAAGCATCGAGTAGGCTATGGGGGGGTAGCTGGTCTTATGTCGGAGATAGAGTATAGTGGATCCTAGTCGACCTCAGGAGGATAGACGTCACTAGTGATGAAAAGTCGACCGTAGAAGACTTGAAGAGAATAGTACTATACGGAATTATGTCGGACATTCAGAAACAAGGACGAGAGACAACAGTGAAGGGAAGCAAGACGTGAAAAAGACGACGGGCTGCGCAGAGAACAAAACCCTAGGGAGACCAACCGTGAAGAGAATCCTCCAGAGTCAGGTAATGACCGACAGGAAGAGGGCATAGAACAAGAGGTGTCCCCTACGGAGGAAGAAGTATGGATAGAGCAGCCAGAAGCTCTCCAATTAATAGCTCTCGGTGAAGGAACGACCCTTTTCCCATTAAATCCACATACCAGAATATAGAATATTGTCGAAGATGACCTCCGACTAAGAGCTGGTGACAATAGTATCTGGAGTCGACTAGGTGACGATACGTACACCGTACGACATCTTGTCATATTCCGACCATTCGAAGGGAACTGGGTGATGATTCAAGCAGCACCATCCCTCCGAAGTATCCACTTGCTCTTACCGACATAGGAAGGAGAACCCGCCCCCGCCAAATATAGCTTTTGAAGGAATAGAACACGCATACCTGTGCACACAAAATTTCAGTGGACCATCGACAGTAGAAATCCACAACAACCCACTGTACGTCGAAGATGAATCAACCACCGATGGAGGTACCAGTTCCATCGACCAAAATTCCGTAGGAGCGACTTCATCAATAATACCACCACTTTCACCACCACCCACGCCTCCAACCCCACCAACTTCTGAGAGCAATGAAAGCGACTCAGACATGGGTCACAGAAAAACTCACATTCCTCTCTACGAGGGGGATGAAGACCCCATATGACATTGGTTCATCTATGAGTCCATCTGGGATGCAAACCAGGTGAAGGATGAAGACCAACAGATGGCTCAGTTCGCAGGAGCCTTACAGAAAAGGGCCCTGACCTGGTACATCACCTTTTCAGAAAGGCAACCCAGAGCATCGAAAGCTGAGATTAAAGCACAGTTCTTATCCTTTTTCAAGACCCCAGACGCTAAGCTCCTAGCCGCCAAAAAGATCAAGACAACGCAGCAAAATCTAGGGGAGACTATCCGTGATTATGACAAACACTGGAAGGACCTATTGAGTCAATTATATTATGTTATTGATGAGCAATTACTAATTCAATGGTTCCTTGTAGGCTTATCACAAAAAGTTTGCTGACACATCAGTCTGGAAACATTCAAGACATATGAAGATGCGCTGACCAAAGATCTGCAGGTGGAAATGGATGAAGACATACCTGCCTATCCGACAGAACACAGGATAGAAGAACAGCTTGAAAATGTGCAGAATTCCTTGAAAGAAATGACTCTCAAAAATCAAGAAATATGGTGTACTAAATGTTCGACGGCCGGACACTCAAAAGATAATTTTCGACACGAATACAGCCGACAAGACGTCCGATTTATGCAAACTAAAGTATTTTGTGACATCTACCAGGAGGCCAGAGATCATTCTACGAAATAATGTCCGTTTAACATGAATAACACCAAAGCTTCCTGGTGCGCCATCTGTGAGACAAAAAGTCACAATACGGCCGACTGTCAATTAAACCTGAAAAACAGACAGAACTATCAGGTGGTCTACCAGACGAATGCAGTGGCACAAAGCAATGAGCAAAATAATAGTAATGATCAAAACAGGCAACGATACGAAGGCCGACGATATGAGCGCCGGTACGACAATCGACGACAAGGGTTTGGAGGAAGAGTTCGATTCGTCGGGAATCGTGACATACGACCACGTCGATCTACCCAGTGCTTCATCTGCTATAAAGAAGGACACAGATGCACAGACTATTCATACAAGGACAGAACTGACCTTAAATTCTGTACACATTGTGGCATAGGCGATCACTCTCTGGAGGATTGTCCTACCATGTTAGAAAAAATCAATAATAAGAAAAATGTTAATGTCTTGTCTTGTGTACAAAAGCATGATATATTAACTACTAAAAATTTGCATATTGTCACTCTCCAAGGCACAAAAACAGGGCCTAATAACCCCCAAATTAGTAAAATTAAAAACACAAATGGTTATCCGGATCCTCTGAAGGAAAAACAAACTTATCAAGAAGCCACACACATATTTCAAGACATTGCATAGCAAGAAGACATTATTACCCGTCGACTTAGCACAACACAGCAATTAACTCACCTCATCCAAACCGACAAATCCATAGCCCAGTTCATTGATTTATTACACAAAATAAAAAGCACTAACTTTGGAAAACAAACTAAGAACATTTGTAGCCTAAATCAAAAAGACAAAAACAATGTCGACCCACTTGTCAACCCGGAAATCGAAGGTTATCACGTCCGACAAGTGGTGCTCTATTTTAGGTCTCAGGTAAATATCATGACCAAGGATACATGGGAAAAGATGGGCCAACATCGACTCTATGAGTCAGGAATTTACCTAAAACTCGCCGACCAAGGCCTCATTGAACCCATTGGGGTTTGGAAAGATGTCGACATGACCATCAAAGGAATCTCGACTAAGGTTGATTTTGAAATCATCGACCCAAAAGAAGTATCTAGCTCCTTCCTAGCGCTAGTTGGTCCACCTTGGGGACGACAGATGAAAGCCTCCATGTCCCTAGACAAAGAACGCATTAAGTTAAAAGGAAATGGTCAAAAAATCATTGTACCCATTAATCCTTCCCAAGGAGCACCTTGGACCAAACCGATTGATGAGGAAGTCGATGTCAGACAACTTTACCAGATCCATAACAATACAGACTATACCGAGCCAAACATCTATGGGGAGCTTCACTTAGGTAACCAAGACTCAATTGGATATAATTCAGATGCTGAATTATATGACTGGGAAATGGAAAATTATGAAACACAAGCAAGAGGGTTCTAGACTATACAAAAAGTACAGAAAAAACCCACCCGACAGTGCTTCATTGTATCAATTATCCCCAAAGTCTTTGAAAACAAAATCAGGGAACGAACCACATTGTAGCCAACCAACTTACATAATACCCAATTTCCCAGGTATAAGGAAAGAGAATCCCCAATTATGCATCTTGAACAAGTATCTAAAAATATTGGAGAACATGGCAGAATTCAAAGCTTAGTGGAAACATTTACAGGTCAAGCAGCTAGATGGTGGAACACCCATCAGACAAAATTACAGACCTGGACAGCCGCTTCAACTTTCTTTGTTGAACGATTCGGTGGGAAAAAGTTAGCCCAGGACACTCAAATCCCTATCTTTGTCCAAGGCCAAGACCCAGAAGCACACATCAAGCTTTGTGAAAAGGAGTGGAGACGGCTTGGACACAAAGATGAGCAAGCCTGGCCACATTTGTTCCCTTCAACCCTAGCCGACTTGCCTAATAAATGGTATAAGATGGAGGAAGCTAGGGGAGAAACCTTCTTTTGGCATGAACTTAAAGAAAATTTTATTAAGGACTTCCAGTTCATACCTCAAAATGAAAAATTGGTTGAGACAGCACACCAAATCACACATAGAGTGGGCCTATGTCGACAACAGAATGACCCAAGCCGTTGAGAAAATTCGGAAGAGTAGCATCTTCAACTACCCTAACGCACCACTGATGGAAAGCTTCGGTGGGATGAAGGAAGCAGTTGTTAAATTCATTATCAGTCGCTACCATAACGGCCGATTCTACTTCGACCAGCCGATTGATATCACTGGGGATGTTATCTCCAAGCTTACGGGTCTGTCCAACCAAGGCAGCCCTGTACCTATTGGGATCAAAGACGGGTTAGTCCAAGAACTTACGGGCTCACCGTCAGGCAAGAATTCCAAAGGTTTGATGATCGGATAGATCGCGACAAGGACGCCACAAATCATGGATAAAATCATAGCAATCACCCTTACATTGGCAGGTCGGGGCAGTGACCTTAAACTGGAGATGTTGGAAGCGGTCGACACAACCGCGACCAACGGTCGGATCTACCGATGGGGAGATTATGTTGTCGACATGATCAAAACCATATGCGAACGATGCCAGGAGACGGAAGGTATGATCAAGTTCCCCTCTCTCATTCTCTGGATTGTCATGTACCATATTTGTCTAAAAGGTAGTCCAGTCTTCCGGGAGCTGACCAAGTTCCAAATGCACCGCTTTAAACTCTTTTCACAAAAAGGCACCCTGCATGAGCTGGCACAGGGGAAAGTCTTCTTGGAAAACTGGTTCCAGCAATTGAAGGTTCACACGACGAGGTGGAGGGTGCCCCAGAACATCCGACGAAACCTCCCTGCTGAGTCTCATATCCAGTTAGAACTTGACCATACATCAGTATGGTACATGCGAGGTCAGGACCCCAAAGCACAGGACCTCGACTACTATCCAACGGTCGAGCAGATTTTTCGAGAGTTGACCAGACAAGCGCAGACAAAGATACCAATTCCAGAGGCTGCGAAACAGGCAACTTCTCCATCATAGAGCCACTCACCGACCAAGAAAAAGAAGAGTATTACGAGCTAAACTTATACATCAGCACATTTGTGTCAGAGGATACCCCAACCGTGCCCACTAGTCGGGTACACATCACTGTCAAACCTCCGACTGCAAAGGTAGTCGACCCCTAGCCAACAGAACAACAACAACCAACAGTAGAACCACATCAACAGACAACTCCTCCGGCTCCAGCAACCATCGACCCCATTCAAGTATAGATAGGTGAAGTTGAAGGCAATGACCCGGAATATGATTTATCTAAAAGCATCATCAAGAATCTAGATAAGGAGATAGTTGTCGCAAGGAAAAAAATCAAAGCCCAAAAACTACAACAAGGTAGGGGTAAGCGCAAGCTTATTCTGGCTGACTCGTCCGATGATGAGGAGGAACTAGCAGCCGCAGCCGTCGACATTGTCGAGGATTCCCGTGCAAATAAAGTGTTAGTTGAAGTTCAGTTTCAACGGTATCTAGACGCAGGAGCTCCAGAGGGTTGGCCAAAGAAAGCAAAAATGGCACAGACACCTGAAAATGTGGTCGACCTTGTGTCGACACCTCCCCCCCCATCCCCGAAAACCATAGTCGAGGAACAAGCACAAGTACAGCTGGCAGAAAATCCCCCTGAGGAATATCAACGCGCCATCCCAGAGGCACTCAGAGCCAGGGTCGACCAGGACGCTGAGCTTAAAGCTTTCTTCGCAACACTTCCTACACTGTTTAAGTTGGCCCAGAAAATACAAACAAAATCTCCTCTCTATGCAAGCAAAAATACCTATGCAACTGTTACAACGACATTCACCCGAGACCAACAAGGTGATGTAATAGGAACATCAAAATTTGTCACCGATCCAATCGACACCGACTCCCAGGACGACCTACCCACTACACCTTCGGAAGCAGGTATCTCTTCCGACCAAAGTTCACAACACACTCCATCCAACCCTTTGACCCCTGTCCATACCCCCACTTCATCCCCAACACCCCCATCATCACAACCTCCTTTACCACCGCCCCCACCGTAAAAATACCCACCACCAGAATTACAGCCAAACCCATCACAGCCACCATTATCTTCACAACCGCAAGTGGTCATACCACCTCCTCAAACAGAAAAACCCCCGACCTCCATACCACCCCTTCAAAAAGAAACACAGCCGACTTCTATACCACCTAACCAACCAGAAAAACCCTCAGCCTCCATTCCATCAACCACAGACCCAACCTCAACTACTGCAAATACCCAAGAGCAATAGCCAGACAAACAGAAGAAAAAGAAAGAGCAGCATCGAACATCCGGTCTTCGGATTAGCCTAAGGGATGCAAGTTCCTTGGATGACACAGAGGTCAGCCAACTCCTTAAAACTGTGGCCAAAGAGTCAAAGAAAAGGACAGATCGGAAAAATAAAGAGCTTGTAGCTAAACATGCAGAAGAAGTTGAGTTTCTCGGTAGATGCAGAGCTCTAGTCCAGACCGTGATACCAAGCCCTATCAAATTCAACACAGATCGACCACTTGAAAGAGCATATCAGCTCTTCGAGACGATGGTATCCACCGTCCAAACCCAGATGCAAGAGACTAAGGAAGGACAAAAGGAAGAGACTATTCGACTACTCCTGGCCCAACACACTGCATTCTCGAAGGCATACAAGGTCCTCCAGGATCATATGGAAGAATCAGTTGTCACTGAGGAAGTATTACAAGATTGGCCTAATCACTATGGGCAAGTCTATCAGTAGAAAAGGCAGGCACGACAGAGCATTCAGGATTTGGAGAGCTGGAAGTCGACAGAGGCAGAACTGCGGCAGACCATTGAAGAACAAATTGTAATGGAGACCAACAAACTGCAGAAGCTAGAACAAGAGGCACATCAGTGGGTTCAACAGGCCCTTCCTAACTTAGAGAAAGTCGACATCATCTTCCCACAGATGAAACAACTCATCAATGTTGCAGAAGAGCAAAACCAACTGTTGGGTCCCAACATGGAGAATATAGCAGAAATGCCCATGTCCGAGAAGATGTTGATCCTATCAAGTCTCACTACCTTAACAATCGATATCCAGAAGGCATTACAGAGTTGGACCGACTTTCAGCATCATCTTTCCATCACAGCTCCAGCTATCGTCGAAGTCTGCATCCAGAGAAGACAAACCATCCGTCTGCACAGTCCACAGCAAGAGCAAGTCTGAATGGTTCGACAAAAGTTCATTTTTGTACCTCCCTATTTCTTCAGGACGAAGAAACGTTTTGTTCGTGGGGGAGATGTAGAAGGAGCAAGTCGACATAAGTCGACTTGAACGAAGACCGACTTAGTCAGCCGACTAAGTCGATGGGCCGACTTAGTCGATCAGCCGACTAAGTCGTGTCGGTTCACCGAACCGACAGGTAGTTATTTTTTAACTGTTTGTAACTTGTATATATTAGGCTGATGAGCCAAGCTAGAACTCAGTTCAGTTCTGTGCATTGTATGAACTCATTACATTAATATAATATTTTTTCCTATCCGTTCTTGTCTCTTGTATCTGATTTATAGTTATGTTTTAGTATGTATTATTGGTAACCTTATGTGATCTGTGAGATTACAACAGTGGATCCAATTCTCTGTCGTTGTTAGTTGATACTGTTAGTAAACTCCTTCCTTCTTGCAGTTGATGAAGGGTTTATTTCTCTTTACGCTGGTGGCAGCGCTTCTTCTTGTGGGTGATTACATTACTTTGAATTTTTAGGTAAGATTTTATTACTGATATCATTTTAATTCTTTACTCTTCTGTTTTGTTTCAACTCTGCTTATATAAATGCAAGAAGCTGATAAAAATTGTGGGTGTTGTTGATACAGGTGACGGCTCGTCCTTCTGCGTAGTAGGTGCAAGGCTGGGACAACCGCTAGCTCACGGGTAAGCCTTGGACACTCCATGACAGTTCGTCCTTGTTCAATCCCTTATGGGACATTTGATGGTTGGTCTTCGTGGCCTACAAAACCCTTGTGGTTTTGGTTTACTTGGGTTAATTGGTTCACTGTTTTTCGATGAAGTTAAAACCTTTGCTTTATGCGGGGTTTCTGGCTTAGGCCGTGACTGTAAATTTTTATTTTTGATTTGTTTACTTGTGTATATATGTAAAAATGAAAGAAGGCTGGTAAAGCCTTCCTCTGTTAATTTTGTTTGAATCCCAGAGGCATTAGAAGAGCTTAAACTCTTTGGTTTTACACCTCTGTTGTAAATTTTGAGATATTAGGGTTTTACCCTAACTTGGTGATATGAAAAAGTATTTACTGTTTCTTTAAATTATCTTTTAATTACAATGTACTACTGTAATTTATTTGGTTATTACTTATATTGTGTAAATGGTTATTTAAGCTCGGTGAATCGAGCATGTCTATGTTTTGTTAATTTGATTCCTGCAAGTTATTATATTTAATTTTTACCCTGTAAATTATTTAGTATAACTATATTTTGTTTTAGATTATCTTGCTTTAATTTACTCCATTCTAATGAAGTTTTAAATATTGTTTTATTAACCTTCAGAATATAAGTAATTTCATATTCTTCGAGTTGTACTTATGTAACTGATGGTTACATCTTTAAGTATAGAAATTATATTTACTTAGTATTTATTATAAAGGAATAAGAATGTTATTTAATTTACATACAATTACTGTTCCAATAATTATGTACATTATCTTTGTACTTAGTTTATTTATAGGTGTATAATGAGATAGTATTTTATTGTTGTATTTTTATGTTACCCTATTTATATTACAATAAAATTATTTATAAATTAAAAGAATAACAAACTATCTATATTATTTCCTATGAAATGTATTGTAGTGTTTGTTTTAAATTATAAAAGAGACAAGTTAGTAGCTGTATAACTTGTTCAAGTTCAGTTAGATAAAAAAATGAAAGAATTATTTACATTACAGCGTAATTAAAATCTTAAACCAATTAGTTTTATGTTTAGAAATAAATCTAGGTTTGTCTATCCTTACTCACAGTTTGATTGCTATAAAATATAGTAGTTATTTATTCTGCAATAGGAAGAGAAATAAACTGTAGAGCTGAAAAGCTTTTTCATTTAACCTAACGCTACACATTTCAACTATTATATTCTTTTCTTTTGGTTTCAAAATAAATAATAAGATTACTGAAATGAATGTTGTATAGAGAACTGTTGATCTACCAAAACATACTACAGTTAATATAATGATATAGCTTATTTTCCCTTTACTAATAATCTGACATTCACAGTCTAGGTCTAACCCTACTTCATGTACAGAATACTATTTGTATAGAATACTATTTGTACAGAATACTATTTCTTCTGATAACAAATAAAAGAAAACATTCTCATAATCAAGCTAACATATTATTTTAAATTTACATCATACTTTATTCATCTAAATACACCACCTGTGCTAGAGTACGATCTGGATTACTCTAGATGGGGAAAAACACAAGTAGGATTTGTTTCTCATTAAGAATAATTTCATTACTAAACAAACTAATATATTCTATCCTCTAGGTTTTTACATCATAAACTGCAAATGCATCATTCAATCACACACAGATAATAACACAGAAATTAATAGATAGCAGAACTTGTTCTTAGAGCTTGGTCGACAATAGCAATGGGAGGCCATTCCTCCCTACCAAATCCTAGAGAGCACTCAAACAGTGACTCCTCGGGACCCCCGATCTTGCTCTGGTCTCCTTGGCTGGAACTAGGTGTAGCAAATAATCAAGTACTAGTCTTGAGACTCAATACTAGTCCTGAACTTGTCAGTCAAATTCTCTCAGCTAAGAAGTTGTATCAGATCAAGTTACTGCAGTTTATCTCTCAAACACCTTCCTTATAGTTTCCCTTTTTCCCAATTAATTCATTGAAGTGCATTCCTCCTGAATGATTCTTCTCCTAGAAAATATATGAGCAGCCTCAGCTCTCTACATTGGGCACTTTTAAAATATTGCCTAGGTCTTTTTGGGTTAGTTGTCATTAATTGAGCCACCTACTCTAATCCCACTTTCTTGGGGGAACATGACCCCAAATGTAGGGAAGTTTCCACCTGCAACATAGGAAGTGTTTGAGGATGCTGCCACTTGTCTTTTGCTCTCCACCTAGTTCCTTCCACCAGTTTG
>LPNX010598118.1:692381-716417 GCA_001517045.1 Pseudotsuga menziesii
ATCTTTCTTTTTGCCTTTTGAATCCACCTTCGAATCTCCAGCAATCAAATCTTGATATTTGGATGGTTTGATGGTGCCCATCATCACCAGCTTGTCATGTTCTTGTGTGAGAGATTCCATGAAATCTGCAAGGCTAGGCATCTTCCAGGTTTGAGCTGTCAGTTTTGTGGCATAGAAGGTCGAAAAAAACACTAAATATTCAGGGCCTAGCTTCGAGAGGATGGCCAGTACGAGCTGATCATCTTTCTTTTCGATACCACACTATTTCAGCTACAAAACTAGAGCTTTGAACTTGGAGAAATACAGCTGCAGGGATTCAAAGCTCGTTGGACTTAGATAAATCAGCTCATTTTCGATTTGATGTCCCCTAATCTCATCTGTCTTTCCAAAAATATCAGCAAGCTTCTCACATACTTCATTCGGTGATTTCAATCCATCAAGATGGAAAAGGAGGTCTCTGGAAATACCCAGACATAGGAGGCCATAAGCCTCATCCCTCCTGTTGTGCCATTTTATCTTCTCTGCAGCTGCATTTGACTCTGCTTATGTTGCCATAGTCACCCTGTAGAGGCCTTTCACTCTCAATAGTATCTCCATCTCTGCTTTCCATTCAAAGAAATTGAAGGGAGTCAAGATAGTTTTCTATGATTGATCCATAGCTTAGAAAATCTGTCCCGGCTGTCAGTAGAAGGATCCCAGTCACTGATGTCGAACCTGCAAAACAATTTTTGAAGGAGAGAAAAAATATACAATGGCTCTGATACCATGTGGAAATTGAACCAGGTGATAGATTAATTTTACTCACAACAATTAACAATTGATCATGCAAAATCACTCACAAAGAGACTGAAAATTGGAGCTGAACACTAAACTGTATTAAATCAGTGTACAATAGCCAACCTTGTAATAACATAGGTTTCTGAATAAATAACATACATCAGGGATTTGAATGCATGAGGATCAATTTGAATCTAGCATAAAGCAGGCTTAGTAAAAATAAGCAAATCCCCCATAGGTGTAAAAAGTTGATCCCAAATCTGTCATGGAGCTCACGAATTGGAAAAATGGCTTAGCCAAGATAAAGAGTGGTGGAATGGCAGCTCATACATGCTTTTGCATGGAGAAAAGACAGGAGGATGTGTAGGACAAAAAACTAGTCAAACTCACCTAGTCTAGCTTTTCCTTTTGCCTTAAAACACTGAAAAAGCAGGGAATAAAGCAGAAAAAGTAGAAGGGTGCCTAGGAGGCCAAGAATAAAGCAAAATTGATTCCTTTAGCTCTCCCATGCGCTACATGAGTCAAATAAGGCAAGTTTGACCATTATAGATAGGCAAATGACAACTTGCACAAGGTGGGACACATGAACTAGGCTAATAAGATAGAAATAATTAAATTAATGTCTAAATGGATAAACTATGGGTTGATTATTCTAATAGATAAAAAGGTATAATGCACTAATACCAAAAAAAAAGGAGGAAAATGACAAGAATACCTCTTAACTAAAAAAACAAGAGAAAAAAGGTCTCTAGTCATAACAAAAGCAACAAATAGATACCAAAGGAACCCAGAAAGACTCAGCAACACTCAGAACCCACCTAGCATCTCTCAAACATCAAGAAATCACTCAAAAGGAGGGGCATACATGACTGTTTGAAGAAAAACCATGTGTATATGCAACTTTTAGTGCAACAACCCACGTGTATACTCGACTGAGACTTCTATGACACATGTATAGCAAGAGGAAGGTGGAAGAAAGAAGGCTAGGATCAAAATTACTTCAAAAGGACACCAAAGGGCTTCCACACTGCAGAACCCGGCATAAACACTCTATGAAATAGAGAGAAATTAAAGCACATCGTGCACCCAAACCCTAAAGAAAACAAGGAACTTCCCCAGTGGAGTCCCCAATTCTGTTATAGAGAATATTTCCTATGGCTTGGGGTGGACCACAACAAACTGAATGACACCATAAATAAACCCATTTCCATATGCAATATAGATAAAAAGAACTAACACTAAGGGATGGAAGGTGTACCTTATTCCAAAAGTTTGTAGTCAATCCCTTTGAGCTTTTCAACCATGATCATACATAGTTACACACATACAATGAACAAGAAATGGATATTTCTATTTATTATAAACAAAGATACAAGTGACAACCTCTGTTGGCACCTCGTCAAAATGGAAAAACCGAGTCCTCGACCTGGACCTCCACCACTTCAATCCTCCATCTCCATGGAAAGCTCATAATGCAAAGGAAATCTTGGGAAAAGAAACAATGGATGCTCACAAGGAAAAAGGGAATGCAGACTCAAGCATATGTGAATCAGGCACAAATAAACTATAGTTTCCATTCTCTCTTCAATTCTCCTTTTCCAATGTATCCAAGGGGCCCAATATATAGCCCTTCAATAGGGAGTGAAGGGTCGAGTCGGAGTGTTTCCAGGCATATGGAAGGTCAATTTATTTGTGACACAATGAGGAAAACTCCAAAATGTTTTATTTTTTGGCACATTTCCCAATGTACATGAGTCACAGTGGGACAAGCTATGTGTACACGTGATATGTGACCTTGTGACCCATGTATACACATAAATAGGGAATTTTTAAGTTGTTTCTTGGAACATCAAGGTTTCTTTTGAGAAAATGGGGTCCAAAGAGTCTTCATATGGACATGGAATGCTATTAGAGGAGCTGGTCGGTGAACAGACTAGAATAGTTAACCGACTAATCAGAGATTAGGTCAACCTCCAAAGGTCGTGTCAGTTGACTGAACCGACAGGTAGTTATTCATAACTATTTTGTAATCATATATAATAGGTTGTTGAGCCAAATATGAACTTGGTTTGGTTCTTTGTATGTATGGACCCTCATGTGACTCATTAATATAATCTGTTATTCTATCATCTATTCTTGTCTCTTGTATCTATATGAATATATGCTTCTATATGTGTATTATTGGTAACCTTATGTGATTTGGGTGATTACAACATTGGTTTCATTGCCGGTAGTACATATACAAATGAAATGAACATATGTAGATGATATCAGAGAAAGATATTAAGAATTGGTGGGAGCGTAAGATCACAAACTATTTATAGAATTATGTGAGAAGAAACAGACTGACCATTGCTCAGGCAAAGGAGAAATTCTTCACCGAAACACATGAGAAATTTGTAGAATCGGTGCCCCAGTTGTTGAAAAAAATATTAGATGAAGCTAGAAGCAAAAAAAGATCAAGAATTCCTTCAGAAACTTATTCGAGGAGGGTGAACAAACCTATCCAAGTGGTTTGACAAAATAACAGACAAATTTTGTGAAGAGAAAGCAGTCGAGGAGAGAGTTTCAGTTGAAAGTATAGAAAAATGATTCTATACCGACTTCATTGAGCAATTTATTTGTTCACTACTGACCCTTTTGTTCAAATTTATGATCGAGGGAGGAGTAGGCCATATAGTCGAACCTCATCCATTACTCACCAAACCGCCATCAAACACTAACGGGGAGGAAAAGCAGAAAGCATGGAAAACATTTATTGCAGAAAGGGAGTGGGAGTACTTCTTAAGCAAGTAGATAGAACTATCCGAGCTTACTAAAGCATTGGGTAGGATATGGGGGGTTAGCTAGCCATGTGTCGAGGCAGAGTAGAGGGATTCTAATCAAACTAAGAAAATACCATCACTAGCAATGAAAAGTTGACGTCAAAAGGAAATTGAACAGACAGTGACTCACAAAGGTACATCGAACCTATAGAAGATAGAAATGGAGAAGAGGCAGAGAAAAAGGGAATAAATACGAGAGAAAGCTATAGAACTCCAAAGAATAATGGTTTCCAGGGTGACAGAAGATGAGGAAAATCCATCGGAGTTGGGTCATGATCGATAGGAAGAAGGTGTAGATGAAGAGGGGTCACCAATGGAGGAATATTTGTGGATGCAGTGAGAAGCTCTCCAACTAGAAATACCCTAGGAGGTAATACCTTTTACTTCTATAAATGCAAGTACTCAAATGTAGGTCATTATCGAGGAGGACCTGAGGCTAAGAGCTGCTGAGTTCGGTATATGGATGCGAATAGACGATGAAGTAAATTATGGCAATCATTTAGTGATCCATCGACCAGAGGAAGGAAATTGGGTTACACTTCATGCATACCCTTCCAACCAAAGCATCCACTTACTCTACCCCGAACATGAAGGAGCATCCCCCTTGCCAAACATAGACCAGTCAGATTCACAAACACAATAGCGCAATTGGGCATCGATAGAAGAAGTCTAAACTGATCGACAAGTTGCTGAAATAGAACTGACAACCAAAACATCTGATGGAAACAAAAGTTCCATTGAGACTAGCTATGAACAAAGAGTTAGACAAAATATCCCACAACTCCCACCACCACCCCCACCACCGCCACCTCCTAAAGGAGAAGACGACACTGACATGGGGCATGGTTCAGCACACACTCCCCTCTACGAGGGTGATGAATATCCCAGGTGGCATTGGTTCGTCTACGATTCAACATGGGAGGCCAATCAAGTTAAGAGTGAATATAGACAGATGGCACAGTTTGTAGGTGCCCTATGAAAGAGAGCATTAACTTGGTATATGACCTATACTGAAAGGATACCTAACGCATCCAAAGAATATTTTTAACAATAGCTTCTATCCTTCTTCAAAACACCAGATGCGAAGCATCTGGCAGCAAAAAATCTTAATTCTATGGTTCAGAAACCAGCAGAAACTATCTAGGACTATGACAAAAGATGGAAATACCTATTAAGCCAAATAGACTATGTTATTGATGAACAATTATTTATTCAATGGTTTCTTAAAGGGCTCTCCCAAAATATCCGACTGCATATAAGTTTGGAGACATTCAAAATGTATGAAGAAGCATTAACAAAATCTCTACAGGTTGAGATGGATGAGGACTACCCAACATACCCTGTTGTCGACTCATGAATTGAATAACAATTGGAAATCATGCAGAAATACTTCAGAGAACTGAATCTCAAGGTCAGGAGATCTAGTGCATGAAATTCTCTACAACCGGCCATACCAAGTATAATTGTCGACAAGACGTAAGATGACAAGACGTTTATTTTGTTCAAACAAAATGTTTCTATGATATCTATCAAGAGAATGGAGACCACATGATGAAGGATTTCCCATACAACATGAAGAATGGAAAGGCTTCTTGGTGTGCTATCTATGAATCCAAGAGTCATGCAACATCCGACTTCCATTTGAACCTAAAAAACCGATAAAACTATCAAGCAATCTACCAGAAAAATGTCGTGGCCCAGAATACTAATAATGAATAGAATGTACCAAGCAATCAATGATATGAAGTCCATATATACGAGCTTTGATTCAACAATCGTCATGGAGGATTTGGAGGTCGACGACGGTTCTCTGGTAATCATGACAATCCACCATGACAACCAATCCAATGTTTTACATGCTATAAATAAGGAAATCGGTATGCAAACTGTCCATATAAATATAGAACCCACCTGAAATTTTGTACTAGTTGTGGTGTGGGCGATCACTCATTAGAGGATCGTCCCACCATACCTGACAAAACTAATAAAAAGAAAAATTTTAATGTCATGTCTTGTGTTCAAAAATGTGACATAGTTCGCACAAAGAATCTACACGTAGTAACTAGACAAGGAATAAAAATTGGAAGTGATAATCCAAGAATAAGTAAAATTAAAGAAAGAAATGAATATCCTAATCCTATAAAGCAAAAACTATTGTATAATGATGCATCAAACATGTTTCAAGAATTTTCTAGACAAGAAGCAGTCGATGACAATAGACATAACACACTTCACGAACTATTGAACTTAATACATAAATACAAGTGGGTGGCACAATTCATTGACCTATTGTACAATATTAAGAACACAAATGATATAGATAAACAAACTAAGAGTATATGCAGTTTAAATCAAAAGGATAAGAATGATGTTGATCCACTTGCTGATCTTGAAATTGAAGGATACCACGTTCGTCAAGTCATTCTTAACTTTGGATCCCAAGTAAACATTATGACACAGGATACATGGGAACATTTGGGTAGGCCTTGAATGAATGAATCAGGAATATATTTAAAGCTATCCAAAAAAGGACCGATCGAACCCATTGGGGTTTGGTGAAATGTTGATACAACGATAAAAGGCATATCGACAAAAGTCGATTTCGAAATCATCGACCCTAAGGAAGGATCTAGTTCCTTTCCAGCTTTGGTAGGATGTCTATGGGGCCAAAAAATGAAGGAATCAATCTCATTAGACAAGGAAAGAATACAACTAAAAGGGAACATATAGAAAGTTATTATCCCCATTTTTCCTTCATAAGGAGAACCCTGGACTGAGCCTATAGATGAGGAATTCAATGTGTGACAACTCTATCTGATTCAAAATGATGAAGATTATATTGAACCTAATAGCTATGGTGAACTTCATCCAGGGAAGCAGGATTCAGTTGGATATAATTTAGATGCAGAATTGTATGACTGGGAAATCAAAAATTATGAAACACAAGCAAGGGATTGTTAGACTATTCAGCCTATCCAGAAGAAACCAACTCGACAATGCTTTTCTGTATCTATTATTCCAAAAATAATTGAAAAGAAAATAAGGGAATACCCCTCTTTGGCACCAATAAAAATAGATAATAAATAAAGCTTCGGTATAAAGAAAGAGAATCACCAGTTCTCCATATAGAACAAGTCTCTAAGAACCTAGGTGAACATGACCGACTCCAAAGCCTGGACGAAACGTTTACAAGACAACTTGCTTGATGGTGGGACACCCATTAGTCAAGATTGCAAACGTGGACAATAGCTTCAAATTTCTTCATAGAAAGGTTTGGAGGTAGTAAGATAACTAAACAGGCATAAATACATGTCTTAACACAAGGTCAAGATCCAAAAAACCACATAAGATAATGTGAAAAAGAATGGAGAAGACTTGGTTACAAAGACGAGCGTAGATGGACACACCTATTTCCATCAACATTGGACGATCTACCAAATAAATTGTATAAAATGGAAGAAGCACGAGGTGAAACATTCCTATGGAATGAACTTAGAGAAAATTTATTTAAAGAATTTAGCTTTACACCAGAAGACGAAAAATTAGTCGAGGCTACGAAACAAATAAAAACATTTATACAATCGACTACTAACAAATCAACACAAAATAGCTGACCGAATGCAGCATGCCATAACATTCGATCAAACAAAATACCACAATCGACGATACTCCACTTAGAAAATGAACATACATATGGGAAAATATTTCAGTGGAAGACTGATCACCAAGAAACGGTCAAACCATTTAAAATGATATTCAAAATTGAATCAACTGACAAAGATGATACCGAACTGATGCTGGCAAGAGACTTTCCAATGACATTTTCACAGTTCAAAGAAGGTAGTCAATAGATTAATGAAAGAAAGGCGCCATAATGGATGGATGCAAAAGTTGAAAACATAGAAATCGACATATCTAATGATAACAGACCGAAAATGGAAAGAATCAGAGATTATTGGAGCGAAGAACTAACAACAGAAATTGTCAACTTATTAAAATAATTCCAGGATGTATTCACTCGAGACTACACAGAACTAAAAGGGTTACTAAAATAAATGGGTGAGATGAAGATCGATATCAAACCTGAAGCCAAGCCTATCAATAAAAGACCCTACAAGTTAGCTCACAAATACAAGGAAATAGTCAAAAAGGAGATCGACAATATGCACACAGGTGGAATTATTTACCCCATCGAACAGTCGGAATGGGAAATCCCAATGGTCGTCCAACCAAAAAAGCACGATTCGACAAAACTAATAATATGTGTTAATTTCTGAGAATTAAATAAAGTCACTGTAACAGATCCATTTTCGACCCCATACACTGAGGAAATCCTAAATGAATTCGCAGGTCACGAATGTTACTCATTCACGGATGGATTTTCAGAGTATAATCAAGTACCAATAGCCAAAGAAGACCAGAAAAAGAATACATTCGTCTGTGAATTTGGATCATTTTCTTACAAAGTGATGCCATTCGTTCTTAAGAATGCACCTATAGTGTTTTCAAGAATAGTCGTCAAAACATTTCAAGAATACATTTATAAAACGATGGAAGTATACTTTGATGACTAGATGATCTATTCCATGCTGAAATACCATTGTAAATGGTTAAGGCTTATGCTAGAACGATGCTCACAAATTTAGTTATCCCTCAATATAAAAAAATGCATCTTCCTAAAACCTATAAGATTCTTACTAGGGCACATTGTATGCAAGGAATGAATCAATGTCAATTTTTCAAAACTAAAAATAATCCTTGACTTAAAACTACTGGTGAATCCAAAACAGGTTAGAGTATTGTTGGGTCATATAGGATATTATAGAAAAATCATTCGACACTATTCAAATATGACATACCCATTGGAAGAACTGTTAAGAGAAGATCAGGATTTTGACTAGACAAAATAATGTGATACATCATTTGACACATTAAAAATAAAATTAGTAGAAGAACCCATCCTCAGATTCAAATTGGTCGATCAAATTCCACGTACATATTGATGCTTTAGGCCTAGTAATAGATGAAATTTCACACAACCTGTTGAAGATGGAATGGACTATCGAATCATATACAGCAACACAAAATTAAATAAGGCAGAACGCAACTACTCAACAATAGAAAGGGAGGCACTAGGGATGGTCTTTGCACTCCAAAATTATTGACACTACCTATTGGCTAACCCTTTCATATTCTACACTGACCATCAAGCACTTTAATATCTAGTAAACAAGCCTCTACACCATGGAAGAATCTGTCGATGGTTGTTATTGTTCCAATAATTTGAATTTGAAGTCTTCGTTCAACTAGGAAGACTAAATGTTAGACCCGAACACTTGTCGAGAATTGACATGGGGGAGGAACCGATAGGAGTCGAAGATGATCTACCAGATGCACACCTATTTTGAATAGAAGTTGCTCCTGCAGAATTAGAGGAAATAACACAATTTATAAAGAATGGAATGTTGATGTATTTGTATCTTCAAAATGTATTCATCCATATTTCTTATGTATTGTAACCTTATGTTTATTCTGGGATGTATTTGATTCATATCATGCCCCGATGTTCTAATCGGTAAGTTTCTATAATGAGAAAGTCATGTCAAGTCATTGTGGGTAACCCTCCTATTTGTCAAGGGTTAAAGTCCCCATTGTTATGGGTCCCTAAGGTTATTAGACTATCCTAGTGAAGTCAACCCTAGGTGAGTCATTATAAGTCAGGGAAATAGTCCCCACCATCTAATTCAAGGTTAACCCTCCTTGTTGAGTAGAGGGCAAAGTCACCACAAGTTGTGGGGCGCTAGGGTTATTAGACACTCCTAGAGATGTCGGCTCTAGTAAGTAATTGTTAAGTGAGGCCGACATGTTGGAGTGCACTTCAACTGAACAAAAAAATATAAATAGAGAGTGAGTCTCTCTATTTATAACTCTCACACAACACTTACACTCCCTCATTGGGGTGCATGATGGAGAGAGGAGAATCTCTCTCAGTGTGAGAGAGAGAGACAGAAGCTGTGGAGATCATCCTTATGTTTTGGGCTTTTCTATTTTGGTGCTGATTCTATCTCTGAGTAAGTTGTGGGGTTTTCTCCTTTGTGGTTTCCCTTGTCTCTTGTCTCTTGTATTGTGCTTAGGTTTTATTGTTGTGCATGTTATTCTCTCAGTTAAAGATCCTAAGATCATAATGCTAGCTTATATGATAAAAATATAACACGGTATCAGAGCTAACCTGAGAAGAAGACATTGTGCAGCTACAAAAGCTAGGGATTCTTACTTTTTGGGTCTCTCTTCACAATCCATCAGTAAAAGTATGCTAGGCTGACTCTCCATTGAAGGGCGCATCTTTTTATCGAAGCAGAATTCGATTATGAGCATTTTCAGTTTTCGATGTGAAAATTAGGGATTTATACAGAAGAGGAATTTTTTACTGATCCCAATATAGGATTTTTCTCCTCATCAAAACTGAATTTTAGAGACCTGGATCAAGAAATTTGGTTGGGTGAAACTCCGGGAAATTCAAACCCTAGTTTGACCCTGAGCTAGAAAAACCCTAAATACTAAAACTTATAAGTTTTGGTACATTCGCTATATATCGAGATTGGAAAAGGATCAAGATCTGGAAATTGCAAGGGCCATAGATAAAATCCTGATGAACATTATGTCCACAAATCAGCCTCATATTCGCTCTATTCTTGGAGATATGATCCCTCCAAGTTAGGATTCTAACCTCTTCCATAATTCATCCCTAAAAAGGACAACTAGGGAGAATTGCTATATTTTGGGCTACAGATGTCCAAATGGAATTCCTGAAGATGTTCCAAAAATGGAACGGAATATAATTTCTGGGGTTAGAGTTTAAGACTCAAAAGATGAACTAGTGACATGTGGAAGTCCATATAACTTTGTTGTTCTGAACAGTCCTGTAACAGGTCACCTTGGGAAACGAATCATAAATCCCAATTGGTGAAACCAATGCTGATAAAACCTATGGCCTTGGAACAGGGACATGTGAGGATACCACAATGAGAATTGTAAGAGATATAGGATGAGCAATTTTGGAGTTAGCAAAGAAACAGTAACAGGAATTTCTGTAGAAGAAATTGGAAAACTAGGGATTCCTGTTTTGGGAGCTTCCCTCCACTGTTTTCAGAAAATAAGTACATTGGACAGATCCATTTGAAGAGATCTATATGTCTATCCAATCAGATCTAAAATATTCCAATTTTTGAAAATTAGGGTTTCTCTGACAAACCCTAAATCATCTAACTCCAGAACTAGGACGAACACCTCAAATCGGTAAGATCTATTCTTCTACTGTTTTCATTTGAGGTCCTCATTTCAAAGTGATCTATCACACCAGATTAATGATAAGCTTGGTGAATTTGACAACATCCAAGCATGGAAGTATATGATCTCTCTAAAAAAAATGAATTGGACACCTACATGAGTAGAGAGGTTCCAGTTCCAGAGGTAGATGAGGCTAGAAGCCTTACATAAGAAGAACTCAGTCAAGGCCAAGAAGAACATTGTTGATTCAATCACGGATCAACTTGTACCACAAGTGTCCTCCCTAAAGACACGAAATATGTTTGATTCCTTAACCAAGCCATTTGAAGGGAAGAACATACATTAGAAGATGACCTTAAGAAACCAATTGAAGAATGTGAAGATTCAGAATGCAGAGACCATGCAGTCATACTTTACAAGGGTCTCTCAAATCAAAGAACAACTTGAAGCGGTAAAAGAAGAAGTGAAGAATGCAGAAGTGGTGATAGCCACCTTGAATGGTCTCCCAGGATCATGGGATTCATTCATTTGAGGAACGTGTGCTAGAAGGAAGTGATTACTTTCAATAGACTCTGGGAAGAAAAAGAATCTCGACTCATAAGAAGAGAAGAGAAGATGGGAGCAATTGAAGATCAAGCTCTCACCATCCAAAGAAGATCCCTCAAGCAATGAGGAATATGAAGAACTTGATTCTTGAAGAACCTCTTATCCATCTTGAGAGCTTGGATAAGAAATGATTAAGTCATGAATGAAGAAAATGATGAAGCTGAAGGCTCAAGAAGGAGTCTACCCACAAAACAAATAAAGATAAGTATTCAATTGTCATTTCATGATATTGTTTTGTTATGCTTTTGTTTATATTAAGTTAATGCATTATGCATGATAGAATATTTGCATTAATGACAGTATACTACTAATATGCATGTGACAGTAGCTTATGGTGCTATACAACTCTCCATTGCTACTTATCTATAATGAAACCTCTTTGCTGACATATTGGATTAGTGCACAATCTCAATGTTGTCTTGGTAGAGATGGAAGGCATCTAGAAACTTTTTTGTGAGATATGGACGAATGTTGTATTGGCTAAAGTAGTTGCATGATCATATATTTATGCATTAGAACTTTTCAGTATGAATATTCCTTATGAAATGTTTCTAACCATACAATTGTATTTGACTTGTAGGAAATATCACCTACAAGAAAAGAAGGATGAGATTTATGCCGAAGAACAAGTGACAACAGTTCAAGATGAAGAATAATATAACAAGTGTAGCGACATCATTGATGCAGAAACTTCAAGCTATGAAGAAGTAACCAAGAAGAAAGGGAAGACTAGTTCAAGAAGAATGATTTCTAGGATGCAGTATCGATACATGAAGAGAACTTTGTAGTTCCATCATGCAGTAGATGGAAAAATCATACAGGGAAAGATTCATAGCACGAGGCCTCTCATGAAAAGAAGGCATAAACTACAAAGACACATTTGCAACTAGCTTGATGAAGATCTGAACCTTTGCTACAAGGTTGATGAAGGATAACAAGCTCACAGATGGATATGAGAGGAACTTTCAAAAAAGTTCAATATAGAAGATCTTGGTATCCAATGATCCTAGATGGATACTAGTAGCAAAGAAAGATACTTGTCACTCCGGTTCAGAATGTTTTAGTGCATAGAGCATGGAAGACAGAGCGAGAATGATGCTCCACTTCAGAGGGAGTGACTGCAAAAGATCCTAAGGTTTGACATGGTACAATAGGATGGAAATATTACTCATGACTTTAGGCTTTACTGAGAGTAAAGCGGATTCCAACATTTGCTTCAAGGTTGAAGGCGGAAGACCAGTGATGTTCCTGTTATGTGTCGATGCACTATTTTCTAGGCATGGAGGTGTGGACAAGGGAAGTATGCAGTAGAGATCCTTAAGAGGTTCAGGATGATGGACAGCATGACCACACCTATGGCATTGAACTTGAAGCTATTGAGTGTTGCTTCATAAAATACAGTTGATGCTATGATGTATCATCAGATGAGTGGTTCCTTAATGTACTTGACAAACACGAGACTAGACATTTGCTTTGCTGTGAACACCTTGAGCCAGTTCTTGACAGATCCAAGAAATGTTCACTTAATTACTGCAAAGCATGTTCTGAGGTACCTGAGGGGTACAGTTGATCATGGGCTCAAGTACGATGTGAATCAGAAGATTAACCTGGAGGGTTATGTTGATTCAGATTGGGCAGGCAGTGCCATCAATAGGAAGAGCACTTTAGGGTGTTGCTTCAGTATGGGATCAGTAGTGATCTCTTCATTTAGAAAGAAGCAATCCTGTGTGGAACTGAGTATAGATGAAGTAGAGTATTCAGCTAGTTGTGAGGCAGTATGGCTAAGGAAGCTACTTTCTAATTTATTTGATCTCTAGTTGATGCTGCTTGTATATATTGTGACAACTAGAGTCGTGTGAATTTATTGGAGAACTCAGTGTTCCATGACAAGTCGAAGAATATCGAGATTAAGTATCACTATATAAGGGATATGGTGTAGAGGGGAGTAGTAAAGCTCCAGTATGTTGCGACGGAGGAACAGATAGCTGATGTATTGATGAAGCCATTGGCTAGGGTGAAGTTTGAGTACTTCTGGGAGAAGCTTGGTGTTCTCAAAATAGAGGTTTCCTCCAAGGGAAAGTGATGAGTCCCATATCCATTTCAACATGGTGAGAGGATTGGTTCCTTCCATTGTCAGATGTAAGGGCTGAGCCATTCTGTCATGGTAAGAGGATTGGTTCCTTCCATGTCAGATATGAGTGCTAAGATCCATAGCCATTCTGACAAGTAGGTCAAATATAAGGGTTGAGCCATTCTATTATGGTGAGAGGATTAGTTCCTTCCATGTTAGATATGAGTGCTGGCCATTCTGTCGAGTAGGACAGATGTAAGGGAAACTACCATTCTGGGAATGCAGGCACTTGGTCAGTTACCAAGAAAACTTAGTCTAGGATTGAGAAGCCATTCTGATGTGATAGAGGGATGTGTTCCCACTTGATCAGATGTAAGGGCTGAACCATTCTGTCAAGGCTAAAGGATTAGTTTCCTTTCATGTCAGATGTGAGTGTTGGCCATTCTGACGAGTAGGTCAGATGTAAGGGAAACTGCCATTCTAGGAATGGAGACACCTGGTCAGTTACCAGGTAGCTCAGTCTAGGATTGGGGGCCATTCTGATGCGATGGTAGGATTAGCTCCTCCATGATCAGATGTGAGTGCATGCCCTTTCTGATGTGGTGCTTCATGCATGGTCAGTTTGTATGTGCAGATCCCTTTTCGATGTGGTGCTTCATGCATGGTTGGTTTGTAAGTGCTGAGCCTTGTCGATGCAATGCTTTTGAGCATGGTCGACTGTAAGTGCTATGCCTTTCTGACAAGATGAGGTCAGATGTAAGTGCAGATCCTTTCCAATGCAGTGTGCTTGCACATGGTCAAATATAAGTGTTGAGCCTTTATGACAAGATGAGGTCAGATGTGAGTGCTAGGCCTTTCTGACAAGATCAGGTTAGATGTGAGTGTTGGGCATGCCTTTCTGACATGATGAGGTCAGATGTAAGAGTTGGGTGGGCCATTCTGACTTAAGTGTTAGATATAAGCACTGATGAAGACCTACATGAAGGGTAGGCCTACAGGATTGACTCTGTAGAACTTGTTGTGATGAGAAGAATCGAGATAGCACCATTATGAGATAGCATATGATGATGATCTAGATCAAGTGATCCAGATGTGTTGATCCATACTTGATGATGATATAGATCAAGTGATCCAGATGTGATGATCCAGACTTGATGACGATCCAGATCAAGTGATCCAAATGTGATGATCCAGACTTGATGACGATCCAGATCAAGTAATGATCTAGATGTGATGATGATCGAACTTCAGTGATGATCCAGATCAAGTAATGATACAGACCTGATGATCCAGTAGTGATGATCTAGATCAAGTGATGATCCAGTGATGATGATCCAGATCGAGTGATGATCCAGTTCTAGATGAAGATGACTTGAAAATGAAGATGACCTAAATATGATGATGACCTGAAGATGAAGATGACTTGAAGATGAAGATGATGAGAACTTGACTATGATTCAGATGATACAGAGAAGAAGAATTGTGTTGATAAATTGTGTCGAGAGAATACCTTCCTAGTTAAAAAGGAGTGTTGATGTATTTGTAACTTCAGAATGTATTCATCCATATTTCTTATGTATTGTAACCCGATGTTTATTCCATGATGTATTTGAGTCATGTCATGCCCCGATGTTTCTATCAGGAAGTTTCTATAATGAGAAAGTCATGTCAATTCATTGTGGGTAACCCTCCTATTTGTCAAGGGTTAAAGTCCCCATAGTTATGGGGCCCTAGGGTTATTAGACTATCCTAGTCACAAGTCGACCCTAGGTGAGTCATTGTAAGTCAGGGAAATAGTCCCCACCATCTAAGACAAGGTTAACCCTCCTTTTTTAGTAGAGGGAAAAGTCCCCACAAGTTATGGGGAACTAGGGTTATTAGACACTCCTAGAGATGTTGGCTCTAGTAAGTAATTGTTAAGTGAGGCCGACATGTTGGAGTGCACTTCAAGTGAACAAAAGAATATAAATAGAGAGTGAGTCTCTCTATTTATAACTCTCACACAACACTTACACTCACTCATTGGGGTGCATGAGTGAGAGAGGAGAATCTCTCTCAGTGTGAGAGAGAGAGAGAGAGAAGTTGTGGATATCATCCTTATGTTTTGGGCTTTTCTATTTTGGTGTTGATTCTATCTCTGAGGAAGTTGCAGGGTTTTCTCCTTTATGGTTTCCCCAAGGAAAATTCTTTATGTCTCTTGTCTCTTGTGTTGTGCTTATGTTTTATTGTTGTGCATGTTATTCTCTCACTTAAAGATTCTAAGATCATAATGCTAGATTGTATGATAAAAATATAACATGGACAAGAACCTGAAGGCGTGAACACTAAAAAGAAAAAAATTCTAGCCATTAAAGTTGCTCCATATAGTCTAATGAATGGATTTTTGTACAAAATGGGTTTGGACAAAGTACTCTGTTGATGTGTTTTAGAGCACGAATGAGAAAACATCATGCATGAAGCACACTATGGACCAGCAGGAGGACACTTTCAGTTGGATACAACTGCCAAGAAAATCCAATAGTCAATATTGTGGCAGCCAACACTTTACAAAGACTATAAGAAGTTTTTATCAAATGTGATCGTTGCCAATTTCTAGGTCGATATTTGACTAGCACATAGATTCCCTTGATTTCGGTAAACCCAAGCCTAACATTTGAAATTTAGGCTATCGACTTCATTGGATCATTTCTAGTTTCAACAAGAAGGACAGGTGCACGATATATCATAATAGCAGTGGAATATGTTACTAAATGGGCAGAAGCAGAGCCTATTGAAACCTTATCTAGTGAGGTAGATGTTAAATTCATATATGAAAATATCATTACTAGATTTGGATGCCCACTAACCCTAACCAGTGACTAAATTTCACACTTCATCAATAAAACCATTGCAGCATTAATAAAACATTTCAAAATTGACCATCGATGAAGCACAACCTATCATCCTTAGTCAAATGGGGTGATAGAAGCATTCAACAAAATGCTAACAAGAGGTCTAACAAAAATATGCAATGCTGACAAAGATGACTCGGACAAGAAAATTCCTGCAGTAATATGGGCATATAGAACAACATATGAACACTCGACAGACCAAACACATTTTCGATTAGTATATGGCCAAGAAGCAGTCGTCCCTTTACAATTTTGACAACAGACACCATTAATAACCAACATCCTTCATATTAATGTCGAGGAAGCAAGGAAGGACCGACTAATGAAACTATCCAAACTAGAAGAACACCAACTAATTGTTGTACAACACTAGGAAATTCAGAAACAACAATAAAAAGCATAGCACGACTGAAACATTAAGAACAAGAACTTGTCAGTCAAAAATCTTGCACTACTGTATAACAGTCGGGTGAAAGGAAAACCAAAGAAACTCCACACATAGTGGATGGGACCCCATATTGCTCAAGAAATCAATGCCAATGGTTCAGTCCAACTAAGAACATTACAGGGCATAGTATTTCATAAACTAGTAAACAGTGCCCGACTAAAGTGGTACCAAAACTGAAATTTTTGAAAAAATAAATAAATTAATAAATTAAAATTAAAATTAAAAGAGAAACGGTTTTATAACTGTTAACAAAAACTAGAAAAACTAGAAAAAGAAAAAACCTAAATACAAAAGAATCAAACAAAACCAAAATGACAAGAAATCTCGACAGACGTAGTAGACTGCCATCTGACAATAATCAACATTTTCACCATTAACATACCGCATATCGATCATATCATCAACATCGACAAGAGGATCTGTTATCTCCTAAATAAATTAATTTTCAATAGGTCCAACTCAGACAATTTATTTTTTTGTAGTAGTGAAGATTTCAGGGTATATTATGAAATATTTTTGGGTGATTAACAAATTTGGAATTCCTGGTGTCCTATTTTTCAAGAAAATTTGAAAGTTTAGCTTTCGGTGGCTTAGGAAAACTTTTCAACAGCTCATTTGCCACCGAAAAGACCAGCTTTTGGCAGCTAACGATTTGGACTCAGGACTGCATTAACCATTGAAAGCATGTTGATATCATTTTTATAAAATTATAGAAGGGGGATTTTAGTGGCTTAGGTGAACTTACCAACGGTTCATTAGCCACCAAAACTCCCAAGTTTTAGCAGCTTAGCAAGTGGGTCTAGGAAGAAATTAACTGCCGAAAGCGCATTAAATACATTTTTTGGATAAATTTTGGAAAGGAAGCTTTCAGTGGCTTGGGAGAACGAGCCAATGGTTCATTAGCCACTAAAAAGACTAGCTTTTGGCAGCTTATGAATTAGACCCAAGATTCCCTTAACCGCCGAAAAGGCCAAAAGAGGAAAAATGGTTAGCTTATCCATCGAAATCAAACGTTGTCAGCATGAGGCATGTCATGATTTAGCACTTAACCGCCGAAAAGACTAGGGGACTGCAAAAAATAATTAGTTGGTAAATAAAGGGTCGTTATTGAACTAAATTGACTAATAGAGACCAAAACCCTAAACCTACCCTCCATCTATCCCACGACTGCAGTTGAACCACCACGAAACATCAATTTTCAATTAAAGATGATCGTTGTACTGAATATCTCATGGTTATCACCAGAGTCTAACATCATTATACTCAAGTACCAATCAACTGATTGTCCCCTCAAAATTATCATCATATCCTCAATACACTCCACAGTTATCTGCATGTATCCTCATTGCTCCGGACCACCCCTGAAACCAACGCGTTAATCCCATTTACAAAATTCAAATTTTGGTTTTTCTAGGTACTAAAAGCATAGTCCAAAGATAAAGAAAGGAGTAGTTAGTTGATTGTTTTTTCTTACAAAATAAAATCCATGCCCAATGGAACAGTAGAAGATAGGTTTAATTCTTATTTTTTTAGGAAAGGCATTTTGGTTTGGGGTTCTTGGGACCTCACAAGGAGGTTCCCATCCCCAAGTAGGAGCCAGATGTTATCTCCTAAATAAATTAATTTTCAATAGCTCTAACTCAGACAATTTATTTTTTCATAGTAGTGAAGACTTCAGGGTATATTATGAAATATGTTTGTGTGATTAACAAATTTGGAATACGTGGTGTTCTATTTTTCAAGAAAAATTGAAAGTTTAGCTTTCAGTGGCTTAGGAAAACTTTTCAACAGTTCATTAGCCACCGAAAAGTATAGCTTTTGGCAACTAACGATCTGGACTCAGGACTGCATTAACCATCAAAATCCTGTTGACATAATTTTTATAAAATTATGGAAAGGGGAATTTCGGTGGCTTAGGTGAACTTACCAAGAGTTCATTAGCCACTGAAAGGCCCAGGTTTTGGCAGCTTAGCAAGTGGGTCCAGGAAGACATTAACCATCGAAAGCGCATTAAATACATTTTTTGGATAAATTTTGGAAAGGAAGCTTTCGGTGTCTTGGGAAAATGAGCCAACAGTTCATTAGCCATCGAAAAGACTAGCTTTTGGTAGCTTGTGAATTAGACCCAAGATTCCCTTAACTGCCGAAAAGGCCAAAAGAGGAAAAATGGTTAGCTTATCCATCGAAATCAAATGCTGTCAGCATGAGGCATGTCATGATCTAGCACTTAACTGCCAAAAAGACTGGGGGACTGCATAAAATCATTAGTTAGTAAATAAAGGGTCATTATTGAACCGAATTAATTGATAGAGACCAAAACCCTAAGTCTACCCTCCATCTGTCCCACAACTACAGTTGAACCACCATGAAACATCAATTTTCAGTTAAAGATGATTACTGTACTGACTATATCGTGGTTATCACCAGAGTCTACCATCATTATACTCAAGTACCAATCGACTGATTGGCCCCTCAAAATTAGCACCATATCCTCAGTACACTCCACAGTTATCTGCATGTATCCTCATTACTCCAGAACACCCCTGAAACCAGCGCGCTAATCCCATTTACAAAATTTGAATTTTGGTTTTTGTAGGTACTAGAAGCACAGTCCAGAGATGAATAAAGGAGGAGGACCTACCCTTAGATAGGAGTTAGGTGACATTAACTATCTTGAGTCACATCCAGAAGTATGCCAATTCTTCAGAGATACAGGTTGTTACAAGTTCTGTGAGAAAATCCAGGGTTCACACCAGCAAGTTGTAGAAGCATTTACTCTTTCTTTTGATGGTTGTAAGGCATTGATAGGCAAAGAAGAGTTCCAAGTTGATGAAACCCTAATTCCAGAAGTAGCAGAACTCCCAAGGACTAGGGATAAATGGTTCAAGACCACCATTACTAAGGATGTGGAGTTCAGGTCCTACTTAAAGCCTGAACACAAAAACGTGTTATGGAAGAAAAGCATCCCATCCACCTTCAAATTGAAAAATATGGAAGGAGAGGAGGTGTTTGATGGCCTAGTAAATGGGCTATTTCTGAAACTCTATTTCATCTGAGGCTTTAAGGATTTGTTATTGTAAAATAGTAGTTAGTTGATTGTTTTTTCTTACAAAATAAACTCCGTGCCCAATGGAACAGTAGAAGATAGGTTTAATTCTTATTTTTTTAAGAAAGGAATTTTGGTATAGGGTTCTTGGGACCTCATAGGGAGGTTCCAATCCCCAAGTATAAGCCAGATGTTATCTCCTAAATAAATGAATTTTCAATAGCTCCAACTCAGACAATTTATTTTTTCATAGTAGTGAAGATTTCAAGGTATATTATGAAAGATGTTTGTGTGATTAACAAATTTGGAATGCCTGGTGTTCTTTTGTTCAAGAAAATTTTCAAGTTTAGCTTTCAGTGGATTAGGAAAACTTTTCAACAGTTCATTAGGCACCGAAAATTCTAGCTTTCGACAGCTAACGATTTGGACTCAAGACTGCGTTAACCACCGAAATCCTATTGACGTCGTTTTTATAAAATTCTGGAAAGGGGGATTTCAGTGGCTTAGGAAAACTTACCAACATTTCATTAGCCACTGAAAGGCCCAAGTTTCGGTAGCTTAGCAAGTGGGTCCAGAAATACATTAACCACCAAAAGCGCATTAAATACATCTTTTGGATAAATTTTGGAAAGGAAGCTTTCGATGGCTTGGGAAAATGAGCCAACGGTTCATGAGTCATCAAAAATACTAGCTTTCAATAGCTTGGGAATTAGACCCAAGATTCCCTTCACCACCAAAAAGGCCAAAAGAGGAAAAATGGTTAGCTTATCCATCAAAATCAAATGCTGTCAACATGAGGCATGTCATGATCTAGCACTTAACTGCCAAAAAGACTGGGGGACTATAGAAAATCATTAGTTGGTAAATAAAGGGTTGTTATTGAATTGAATTGACTGATAGAGACCAAAACTCTTCTTTTACTGATAGGAAAAGAAGAGTTCCAAGTTGATGAAACCCTAATTGCAGAAGTAGCAGAAATCCCAAGGACTGGGGAGAAATGGTTCAAGACCACCATTACTAAGGATGTGGGGTTCAGGTCCTACTTAAAGCCTGAACACAAAAATGTGGTATGGAAGAAAAGCATCCCATCCACCTGGCTTGAGGAGAAGTTCCAGCAGTTATTGAAAGCAATATTGGTTTATATAACCTGTGAAGGCAGGTATAATAGGGTGATGATATATCACTTTAAATTGATGAATCATCTTATAGGAAGAATCCCTTTAAACCTACCTTTCTACCTCCACAAGATATTATCCAAGATAGCCCATCAGGTCAAGGCCCAGCACACCAAAATCGCAGGGAGGTTATCTCACCATGGCCTGATAAAACTCATTGTCCAAGAATTGCTGGAAAGAAGAAACATAGCATGGACATATTTCTTATTCTGGAATGAGTGTGAAATAGATATACAGCCAAAACATAAAGGAAAGTCCCCTTCAAATAAATCCACCACTCCCATGAGTGTAAAGAGGAAGAGAAGGGCTATCTCACCAGTGACAGTGGATCAGCCTTCTCCAACCTCTAAAACCAACCAAGCCAAAAGAAATCTGTACTTCAGTTGAAAACAGAAGGAGGCCCCAACACAAAGTTGAAATATACTAAACTTACCCTACTCATACTCAAAAGAAGAAAAGGAGCAATAACTTGACCTAACAGAGTAGGTGGCAGTAGAATATGAGAAGTTTCCCTCACCAACACCAAGGGAAGGTCAAGAAGAACCAATGGTAGAGACCTCCTCAAGCAAACCTAGGTCTTAGAGAATAAACTAGTTGTTAGGGAAAATACATGAAATGGAGGTCTTAGAGAGAGAGATAAAAAGAACTAATGCAATATTAACCAAGAAAAATACTCAATTGCATAATTCTCTGCTAGAAATGAAGGGGATGTATTTCTTTCTGCAAAAAAGGAATCCGAGGTTTATGAAGGAAAACACCAGTATTTATAGGATGATCAGACTATTGAGGTTGTAGATGAAGAATTCCAACTCAAACCCTATCTTTCAAGCTCAATTTGCACTAGAAACCCTAGCAGAGGCAGCAACAAGCTTTCAAGATCTTGAGGCAGCTCATGATGTTGCTACTCTATCAAACCCTATGCAAATGGAAGAAATACCAAAAGGACAGAGGTAAAAATTGTAAAAGGTTGATTTAAAGGATAATAAAATTTGTAGAAAACAGAGCTTTCGGTGGCTTAGGTGAACACAGCAGCTATTCATTAGCCACTGAAAGAATAACTTTCGGCAGCTAACAGACCTAGGATTCTACTTCATTAACCACTGAAAGAACAAAAGGGTGTAGAGTAGTAGGTTTACACATAGAACTATTTTTGATGGGTACAAACACATCAGGGGTGAATTATGAAGCTAAAACCTAATGAAAAGCACCAGTGGAGGAGGTTTGTTCCAGTTTTGAAGGTGCAATCAAGGAGAAATGGGTCACAAACCCTACCTAGTTTTTACAAACCATGGATTATTTGTTAGATAACAGGTTATAGTTCTACTTCAGTGATCACTACAGTTATCAAAGAGTTCAATGAGTGAACAAAGTGTTAGATTTATATTTACTAGCACTTAAATTAGGGTTTTTGATCTAAATTTTTGCAAAACAGTTATGTTATCTATTTTTAGTAAATCAAATCCAACTTTTCAGGGTCTGAAGATTTTTGTAAAGGCTATAAATCCTAAGACTTATGTTGAAGAAATGGTTTGACTTTGGAGACTTTTAGACCCATATTGTTATCAAGATTCTCATGTTATTCATCATTTAATATAAGCTCTTTTTCCATTATATGTTCGGCTTCCATATCTTTTTTGTTTTGTACTTGTGCTTGAATGTATGATGTAGGTTTATTCATTTTATCTAATGCCAGATAGATGTCATCCTATCTATGTGTTGATGATTTGAATTTCAAGTATTCTTACTTGTTATGATTAGCCATTCATATGTGATTGTTTTATGTATAAATATGCCAGCATTGTAAGTTCTCCATTTATTCACCTTATTATCAACCCTCTGAACATTGGTGGTTAGAAGCCTTATCTTTTGATTGAGTTTTATGCATGTCTTGGGAGAGTGAGGTATTGTAGGTCATCTGACTTGATCCATTTATAAAAACCATTAAAAACATTTAAGTTACCAGGCATCCTCGAGCTGCAACCTAGAGGAGTTTCCTGGAGTGATAACACGATCAAAATGTCCAATCATCCCATCATGACTACGATCAGAAGGAGTGGCAAAACTAGAGCACATTAAATCAGCCTTAAATTGAGCATCCTTTACCATCAAATATTCCATTTATAGCACCATCGACAAGATCATCGTCTGCTCCACCTATAAATACTACATCAGATGAAGACTTCATATTGTTTTACCAAGATCTAGAGTGACAGAATTACCAGAATTCCGTGAGAAAATTAACTACGAGGGAAGCTGTTGAGGCCTGGAAAATCGTAGGAAACAACATCAAGGGATTCTCCCCAGTAAATGTTCCCAACGAGCCTGTTACTGTTTGGTATGGGGAATCCTTCCAGTTTGCGATCCGGCTACCATAGGTCAAGTAACAAAAATAAAAGGTTTTACCGGTTACGGCCTGGTCCACCGTGTCTATTTTTAGTTTTTGATATTTAAGTATGATATGCAAGTGCTGTTGATGTATATGTAACTTTGGAATGTATTCTTCTATGTATTTTATATATTGTAACCCGATGTTTATTCCGGGATGTTTCTATTATGTATTTGAGTCATATTGTCTTACTCCGATGTCCCGATCGGGAGGATTATTAATGTAAACAAGTCTTGTCAAGTCATTAGGTAAGTCCCCACAGTTTCGGGGCACTTGGGTTATTATACACTAATTAAGGTGTAGGCTCGAGTAAGTAATTGTAAGTTAAGCCTACATGGTTGAGTGCACTTCAAGTCAATGGAATAATATAAATAGAGAGTGAGAGTCTCTCTATTTATCACTTGTGACTTACATCACTCTCTCTGTCAAGTGTGGCGCACCTTTGGAGAAGGAAATCTTTGGCTTGACAGAAGACAGAAGGCTGTTGTTGTGTTGGGAGGTCATCTTACTGTTTTGGGATCACA
>LPNX010598118.1:721600-734575 GCA_001517045.1 Pseudotsuga menziesii
TAACAAGTGCCTATCTAACAATACAGATTGATAGAGAATATGAGGAGCGGTCACAATGTGATGCGTAAGTTCTTACCTCTCGTCTTAAAATCTCTCACATCTAAATCACACACAGCAAGAAACTAAAACTACCTATCTAACCTATCCCTAGGGAGCAAGATTATCATTTATCAATGAGTAATGTATTTTGTGCATGCATTAAGAAAAATCACAGATAGTTGTTAGTTATTTCAAAACACATGAACATTTATAGATATATGAACAACCAGATAGCTAACTGTTTATGAACAACATCATCACTCATATTGGAAATTTCATAGAATAAACTAGAGCTCATTCATAACAAGAACATAGGTTCAAAGAGTTAGAACAATCTCACAGTTAATGGATAGCAGCTGAAAATGAAACAGTTCGCATTCAACAAATCCATAGCACAGCATTTGAAACTTTCCACAAATCTTTCTCCAATAGGAAACTTGTAATTTCTTTATGCGAAAGGAAATAATTCTTCTTACATTATACTCTCACAAATCTATCTGGGAAAAATTCCCTTGTTCTATCTAACTCTCCTATACTTATACTACAAGCAAAACTCTTGGGATGCCCCTCGGTAACCTTTGGGCTCCCCCAACAGTTCAAACCCACCATTTTGTCTCTTTGTGAGTGCTCATTATTTATACAATACATTACATTTCAGATTAATATTTAAAAGCATTTTATTAAAAGGGACCAGCTTGGTAACTGACGAACTTTTCCCATGCCTGGGCCTCTACTGCTATTGATTTTGTTCAGTAATCCATTGATCTTTTTGAGATCCTGTTGATATTAGACCTTCACTCTCTTCTTTTTCTTGAGCAATATCTTTGCTTCTTTATGCTTCAACTTCTTCTTTCTTTGTTTCCTTCATCCTGCTTTGTCCTTTAGATATGTCTTGTTTGCAGCAGCAATCACCTAGCTGGGTTTGAACATAGTATATTTTAGACCATTTAGCATTTAACAAAGTAACACAAAACTATATCAATACATGAATTCTGTAAAATAAACTATACACAGTATTAATGCATGAAAATAAAGAATGTCAAGGAAAATGAAATCCTGCATGTTTGTGCTTAAACCCCTATTCAAAACTAAAACACATGCCCAATAAAATAGATTCTTCCTCCCAATCCAGGCTGCATATGGACTAACTCAAAATACTCCGATGAAAACATGAACCATAAAAATGTAACCGAAAATCCTCAAGCATCAAACCCTAAACTGTGCTCATTATCACGAAAAAAAACCTTGACTCAACCAAAACCCACAGAAAAACCTCCACCATCCCATAAAATAAATTAAAAGCACACAAACATTGCAGGAAAAAAACCCCTATCGGTGGTCGAAACCACAAAAGAATCAGCAGGATAGTCCTATTCACAGCCGCAACGGCAGGCTTCAGAAAGACTACGGGTTCCACGAGACTATTAATTCTATTGGAGTCAGAGAACCTTAATGCTAAGAAATAGCAACTCATGCCTCAATATCTCCACCGTGTTGGTGCTTCAGAAATAAACGCTACCATAATCAGAAATCAGAAATCAGAACCACTACCAACTAAACACATCGGCATTGGCGAGCAGAAGGACGAAGTGCTAAAGGTCGGAAAAAAAACATAGTCATCAAAAAATCAAAAGGTTTGAACAATAAAAACCATGGAATCGGCAAGGATTAAAACTTTCTGTAGGGTCATTCATCCCTTCCCTTCCGAAATGTTGACGACATAGATAACTAATGCCCCTACTCAAAAATTAACAGACTTTAGACAGTGAAAAATCAAAAGTTAAGCATTCAAACGAAACAAAAACTACACATTTTCTGCGGTGTCGATGAAAAAGACAATAATATTAGATCATTCAACTCCCAAATAGTGGCAAAGAATAGTTGACTGGGCTTCTGCAGCAATAAAAAAATGTCGGCGATCAGAGGTTCTAAAACTATGGATTGGTGGACTTACAACTAAGCACACCCGCAGTGTCAGCAAGACAAAAAACAAGGCTTCCGTAATGGCAGCATCACTCGAGACTAGAACCCCAATTAACTGTTCAAACCACTTCCAATAGAAATAAGCAAACATAAAAATAAAGCGTTAAGTGCTCAAAAGACCTTCGACTGGGCAGCATTGAAGTTAGTTCGTTTAACGTCCGATACAGCTGCGGCATAGAGAACTAAAGTTCCGACTCAGACTTCAACTAACCTCCGATAGCGATGAAGGACAACCATTTCAAATAAAAAAGGGCATTATTTCAAATCAAAACTTTAAACTCCACAGTTAAAGCATTGGCAAACAAAAACAGTTTTCCAAAAAGTAAGAAAACAGTTGACCTCAATTCAACTTCAAACGGTCCAAAATTGTAGTAGGGGAAAAATAGAGTTCATGAATCCAACTAATCTCAGATAAGATAAAATCAAAAGGAGGGTCCAAAATTTTAAAAATTTGGGAAAAAGGTTGCAGCTGCAACAATTGGCGACTACCTGGTGATACAGTGATCTCTGGACAAGCTCTTCCTTAAGTAACAAACTGTTTGACAGTAAAACCAACATGTTGAATTCTTCTAGATGTCTGGATTTCCCAAATGGAAAATGTATGTAATTTTAATCATTCATGATAGTCCAATTTAGGAAAATGGAAACCAATATTTCAAACTCAATATAACTCTTTTGAGGACAGGAATATGAGTTTAATTGTTTTTTTACCTCTTTCTTCGGGTAGCTTCCAACTTGGACACCACAGAATTGTAACATATGGTAAACAGAAATATTCATTTGTTCCTCATTCCCATGCCATTTTTCACTTTTTGTGCTTTTGGACCCTTTTGTCCTTTTTGAGTCCTCCTGCATGCCTTTCTTTCTGAATTTTTTTTATTTTATTTAGGCTCCTCTATCCATAGTGTCCTTTTGTTTGAGAAAATTATTTAATTTTTAGCTCACAGATGGAGAAGAACTTTTGGCAATGTTGTACTCATATGGTTCAGTACTTTGTTTTGATACATATTGCTTTCTTAGGAGATTTTTGACTCTTATTTTCCTTTTGGCTTTCAATTCTTGGCATGGGATTATTTATATATAATATACGGTTTACCTTGCTTCCTTTCCATGGGTTTTTTTCCGTCACCCCCTAAGACATTTTTTAAATGTCAGATGGATGGAGCCTTGAAATAGTATTCCAAACCTTTTGATCCTGAGTTATTTTACAAGGATTAAGTAGGAATTCAATGTGTTCCATTAGAGGAATTTTGAGGTCTAAAATGGGCCTCCTAAGGAAAATAATAAAATAATAGTTAAAATAATAAAATAATAGTTAAAATAAATAAAATAATATTTATTAATTGTGGAGGAAAAAAGAAAAAAACTACTTTTTGTGTTCGTATTTTCAACATATCTCCCTGTGTTTTTACTCAAATTTTGTTGAGAGAGATCAATGGATTCAAAATTTGATTCCACATCCAACGAGTACCCACACTACATACTTTTGATAGACCCCGCTACCCCAAAAACAAGAAATACCTGAAAAAATGTGATGATGATGTCATCATCACATTTTTTAAGTATTTCTTGTTTTTGGGATAGCAGGGTTCATCAAAATTATTCAGTGTAGTTACTTGTTGGATTTGGAATCAAATTCCGCATCCAACGAGCTCTCCCGATCGAAAATTGAGTAAAAACACAGAGATATATGTCCAAAATACGAACAAAAGAAGTAGTTTTTTTTATGACAAATAATTCAATTCAACCATTATAGTTGACTCATTTTATTGGAATTCCATTGGTTCTTGAATTCCAACTCACAAGAACTTATTGTTGGTGTGTTTTCTTATACCCATTTTAGACCTCAAATTTCCTCTAATGATAGCCATTTAGGAAAACTGCTAAACTAGAAGAAATTCTTTTAGATAAATCAACAGGACACAGTATTATAATCAAGGCTTTAGTTAATCCAAAATTTTGATGCTCTCCTTGCAACCAAAAGTTTGCTTCTTTTATTGAAATCAATCAAAATCTAACCAAAAACAAACCAAAATAAACAAATCAAAACAAAACCAAGCAATCAATTTATTCATGTACAAGATAATCAAGAAAATAAAATTTGAGAACTAAACCACTAACTGGTTAGTTCTCTGCCCACCCCTGTAAATCTGGCAACTTGTAGGTTCAGGGGATAGGCTTGACTAAAAAGGCCTACCCATTATCAAAAACTACATCTACTAGTCTTGAAAAAACTATATCTGAAACTAAATCTACTATTTTACAATCAATCTCATCAGCCCGTGAAAACCGAAGGAGATCGGGCTGGGTGTCTGATGTACTGCTAGCTTCTTTTGCTTGGTAGTTTCCCGGTTCTAGTTTGATGAAGTAACTCCCCAATACAGAATTTACTGGTTCATTCTTACCCTCCAACTGAGTAACATTGTGCTTCATGTGGGGCTCTCTTAATACCTTTATTTGATTGGGATTTCCTTTATAAGGAAACCACATATGTGACCAATCTGATGCAAAATATCCATTTAGCTTTGCTGACCAATCCCAACTCAAAACAAGTCCATAAGCCTCAGGTATGTCTACTACTACAATATCGATAAACTGACATACCTTTTTCATTTGAAGATAGATGAATGAGAACATCCTCCATTTCCCCAATTACCTTCACATTTGTCCTGTCTAACTGAATAACCTGCCAGGTAGATGGTTTAGGTTGTCCATTGATATTTTTACAAATTGAAAGAGGCATAACATTGACTAATGCCCCTAAGTATACCAAATAGTTGTGCACGTTGTGGTTGAAAATCTCAAAGGTTAAGATAAATGGTGGGGTTTTGTACCTAATTTACCTTCCCCACTTGCTTCACCAACTTCCTCTTCCGATCGATTATCAGTGGGAAGCTTTTCTTCAGGTACTTCAAGTGCTTTTAACAATTTTTCTTTCTGCTGAGGCACATTACACATTTCAAACAGTGAGATATTGGCCTTAGCCCTTTTAATATCTTCCGCAATATTATACTCCATCTTATGTTCTTCTAGATTCTGTTTTACATTATCAATCTTCTCTTTGACAGGTTTAACAGGCATGTCAATTTGCTTCAGATTTTGCTCGTAATGGTGGATTTAGGTATTTTGTCAGCTATGGTGCTTTTCTGAATTTTCTTTATGTTCTCTTGAAGTCTCTTAATTTTCGGGAGTATTGATCTGTCTTCTTTTATCAAACCTTGAATTCTCATTATCACATTTGTTTTTGATATATTCCCATGTTTTAGATCACTTTCATCTTCTGTATCAAAAAGTGAGACACAATCCCATAAAACCATAGGATCATCCTCTTGTTTTTCCGTGGATTTACTACCCTTTTCTTCATCATTATTAGCTTCTGTTAGTTTACATTCCAATAGTTGTTTCATTACTAATGTCATCGAATTGATCCATTGAGGGCAATTTTTTTCAGAATGAGGCTGCTGATGAAAGGTACAAAAATTGTCCATACCCACCTCAGTTAAATTCATTGATGCAGGACTATGTGGCGAAGGTTTAGATTGATTGTTGTCTCCTCTCCTTTCATAGTAAGGATTATAATATTTCTTCGCTTCCTTTTCCTTTTCAAAATATATTATTCTGTTGGATAGATTTTGCATCATTTTCACCATCCCTTCAAAGTCATGTGATTGCTCATCCTTAGGCTTAGTCAGTAACCATGCTTTTTTACCAAAAAAAAATTCTCCCGATTGCTCAAGATAATATTCTATGCTCTCTTTTTCAGCTTCTACTATCTCAGCTTCTTCATAAGTCTCTAATAACATAGGTTTGATTGTCATCTTGGAAAACATGGCCAAGTCAGGCCCTAGATCTGAAGTATAGTATTCAATCAAAACTTTATCAAAGGGCTTATCAGCTGCAGAATTTTTTTTAAGATAAGCAACAAACCTTTGGGTGAAACAATGCACTTTTTCTTTTCTTTCTTTCTTTAAAGCGCACAACCCTTTCATTAGAGCTACATGAGTTTTTAAGGCTGCATATTTACTTCTGAATATTCTTTCAAATGTGTCCCGATCTGTTATTGAGTTTGCAGGAAGAGAAAAATACCATGAAGCTGCTACTCCTTTCAGGGTATGTGTAAATAATATGTACACTACATCTTTATGTTCTCCATCCCATAATCCTTCTATAGCCAAGTAAAATATTTGCAAATGATCATCTACTAAAATATTTTCACTTGGGTCAAACTTAGACAACATTTTCTCAAAATCCTGAGGTAGTTCATGCAAAGGAGGTGCCAGGTTTAATGGTGACCTAGCCCTCCAGGCAGGTGGTGGATTTGGTGGGTTGGGTGGCTGATTTGCGTTTACGTTTGCCATGAGTCTGGGTGGAGAATGAGGTGGTGAATGGATAGGGGTATGAATAGGTGAACTGTAAGGTGTATATGGGCCCAACTGATTCAGAGGTTGAACAACTTCTTGTAAGGTTGTTTCTACAAGTTCTTCAAAATCTCCAACCAACACTGCATCTTCCAATATAGGGCAGTCTTTCTTTCGATATTCTCTTCTAGGTAAGAAAGGAATAACTAGTAATCCTCCAAAATTCTTCACATATGCCCTAGTATGTCTTCTCAGATCTTTAACTACTTCGTTATCGACAGAATGCAGATGATCTTTACCCTTCTCTTCAGGAATTGGATTGGGAAACAAACTGCTTTTAGAACTGTCACCGATGGAATAATCTCTAGAAAATGGGTTTCCTTAGCCATCCATGCACTGGAGGCCCTCCTTTTAGCACCAAAAACTGTTGAGGCCTAGAAAATCACAGGCAACAACAGCAAGGGATTCTCCCCAGTAAACGTTCCCAACTAGCCCATTACTATTTTGTATGGGGAATATGTCTAGTTTGTGGTCCAGCTACCATAGGTCAAGTAACAAAAATAAAAGGTTTTATCGGTTATGGCCCGGTCCATCGTGTGTATTTTTAGTTTTTGATATTTAAGTATGATATGCAAGTGCCTATCTAACAATGCAGATTGATAGAGAATACAAGGAGCGGTCACAATGTGATGCGCAGGTTCTTACCTCTTGTCTTAAACCATCTCGCATCTAAATCACACACATCAAGAAACTAAAACTACCTATCTAACCTATCCCTAGGGAGCAAGATTATCATTTATCGATGAGTAATGTATTTTGTGCATGCATTAAGAAAAATCATAGATAGTTGTTACTTATTTCAAAACGCATGAACATTTATACATATATGAACAACCAAATAGCTAATTGCTTATGAAAAACATTCATTACTCATAGTGGAAATTTCATAGAATAAACTAGAGCACATTCATAACAAGAACATAGGTTCAAAGAGTAAGAACGATCTCACAGTTAATGGATAATAGTTGAAAACAAAATAGTTCACATTCAACAAATCCATAGCACAGCATTTGAAACTTTCCACAAAGCTTTCTCCAACAGGAAACTTGTAATTTCTTTATGCAAAAGGAAATAGTTCTTCTTACATCATACTCTCACAAATATATCTGGGAAAAATTCCCTTGTTCTATCTAACTCTCCTATACTTATACTACAAGTAAAACTCTTGGGCTGCCCCTCGGTAACCTTTGGGCTCCCCCAACCGTTCAAACCCACCATTTTGTCTCTTTGTGAGTGCTCGTGATTTATACAATACATTACATTTCAGATTAAGATTTAAAATCATTTTATAAAAAGGGACCAGCTTGGTAACTGACGAAATTTTCCCAAGCCTGGGCCTCTACTAGTATCGATTCTACTCAGTAATCTGTTGGTCTTTTTGAGATCCTGTTGATCTGGAACCTTCACTCTCTTATTTTTCTTGAGCAATATCTGTGCTTCTTTATGCTTCAGCTTCTTCTTTCTTTGCTGCCTTCATCCTGCTTTGTCCTTTAGATATGTCTTCTTTGCAGCAACAATCACCAAGATGGGTCTGAACATAGTAGATTTTAGACCATTTACCATTTAACGAAGTAACATAAAACTGTATCAATACATGCATTTTGTAAAATAAATTATACACAATATTAATGCATGAAAATAAAGAATGTCAAGGCAAAAGAAATCTTGCAAGTTTGTGCTTAAACCCCTGTTCAAAACTAAAACACATGCCTGATAGAACAGATTCTTCCTCCCAATCCAGGCCGCATCTGGACTAACTCAAAATCCTCCGATGAAAACATGAACCATAAAATTGTAACCGGCAATCCTCAAACATCGAACCCTAAACTGTGCTCATCATCTCGAAAAAAAACCTTGACTCGAGCAAAACCCATGGAAAAATCTCCACCATCCCATAAAATAGAGTAAAGGCACACAAACATGGCAGGAAAAAACCCCTATTGGTGGTCGAAACAACAAAATCATCGGTAGGATAGTCCTATTCACAGCAATTTCATGGGCGTATCACTGGGAAGAAATAAAAAAATGGGCTTACAAGGGTAACTCAAGAATGACAGTGGAAGGGAACAAAATCAACCATAGCACCATTTTGAATTATATGAATGCACCCCTCATGGCGAGTGTTGGGGGAACAAAAGAAAATATTTCCAAATTCATCATCAACCGGTACCACAATGGGAAGCTCTACTTTGATAGACTAGTGGAAATATTAGCTGAAACCATCTACAAACTTATTGTGCTTTCAAACAAAGGCGACCCTATTCCTCTAGGTATCAAAGAACAGTTGGTCGAAAGACTAACAAGAACACCGACAGGGAAAAATTCAAAAGAGTTAATTATCGGATAAATTAAATCCACTACACCCAAAATAGTGGCTAAAATCGTATCCACGGGCCTGACTATCATAGGATGAGGCTGCGATTTGAAACTCGACATGCTAGAAGTTGTTGACTGCGTAGTAGAATTAGAGAAATTATACTGTTGGGCTCAATACGTGGCCGACATGCTCAAATTTATCTGTGAAAAGTGCCAGGAATCAGGTGCAATAATCAAATTCCCATCACTATTAATATGGTTAGTAATGTATCACCTATGTCTAGTCGAGCATCGAGAATTCCTAGAGCTGACCAGGTTTCATATGTGGCATTTCAAGCCTTTCTCAATGGTTGGAACTCCACAGGAACAAGAAGAAGGAAAAGTGTTGTTAGAACACTGGTTTCAAAATCTTAAAATTCAAACAGCCATATGGAGGCTGCCTCAAAACATCCAAATATGTCTAACTCCTATAGCACATATCTATTTAAAACTCGACCACACTCCAGTATGGCATGAAAAAGGTTCCACGGAAAAATCAAAACCACTTGACTATTATCCAACAGTCGAAGAGATTTTTACAGAACTAGCCAGACAGACCAAAACCAAAATAACTATACCAAAGGCTGCAAAAGAGATTAACCACTCTATTGTCAAACCTTTAACCGACCAGGAGAAAGAAAAAGACTATAAAGTTAACCTTCATATTATTACCTTCACTTCAGAATAATACCCAGACAATGGAGAAAAATCTCCTTCAAATTGAAAATGTACTGACAGAACAACAAGCCATGGTACCGACAGAACAAAACACCATGGTCCCAACTCAACAGCAGTGGGAGGAAGAAGAAACACGGACAGAGAAACCAGAATATCAACTGACAAAGAAGAACATTAGACAAATAGCTACAGAAATTTCCAAGTCTAGGAAAATTCTAGAGAGTCCAGCAAAAGGAAAAGGGAAGCGCAAGATTATCCTCCAAGAAAGCTCAGAGGATGAGGATGAATTACATGCTAGAGAAACTGACATCTTGATAGACACTGCCAAAAATAAAGTCTCTATCGAGGAACAATTTAAACACTTTGTCGAAGAAAAGGCAAGGTAAGACAAAGCTAAAAAGGTAAAAATTACAAACCCTCCTGCAGTCGAAGCTATTGATCTAGTTTCAACTCCCCCACCCCCATATCCAACCCAAATAATAAAGGAAGATATGCCAGATTCAACCAACATTAGTCCAACAGACTTGCACAAAAATGCAATGTCTGAAACATTTGAGGAGAAAATGGACAAATATGTTGATTTCCAGTAGTTCATCAATAAGATACCCGACATATTTCTCAAAGACCAGCAGATCACCACCACTCATAAATTCGTAGAATCGAGCTCTTCCCGACAGAGCCTCACCTCAAAAACCACCCAAGTATAACCACTGCCAAAAGTTGTGGGAATCATTCAATCGACATTTCTTAGAAATCCTAACAAATCGTCTCAACTTGTCGTAGCTTGGACTTCATCATTCACACCAGCCAATGAACTGATAGGAGACCTATAGGAATATGATCAGGGTGTTGAACTCGCAATCAACCAAACCATTGAAAATGTCTTTGACTCTATCAAATCCGATGATCTTGCCGACCCAAAACCAAAATTCAAAGACCCCATATCGACAGAAGGCCTTCCAACCACTCCAGTGACCCCAGATCACTCACCATCTCCATCACCACCACTGAATTCAGAACCTCTGCCAAACCCAAAACCACCATCGCCACCACTACCAAATACGTAGCTAGTTGAAGACCTTAACCAAGAAGAATAGTCGGTAAACCCCAACACAACTGAAAATCAGCCGACTAGAGATCAATCGACTACAATTCAGCCGATGGGAGACCAACCAACTAAAAACTGACCGACTGTAGAATAGCAGGTAATACAAAAATCAGAGCAACAGTAGTCAGGAGTAGGACCTGTAGCAATAGTGGTGGACCAACGTAAACACAAAAGAAAAAGAAAAGAGAAAAATAAAAAAGAGCACCACCAGACACAAGAGGTACCGACTGTGATCCTTCTTCATCAGTTGGGATTGACTTCTACAGTCGACACACCGAAACTTAGAGATGGAGGGTTGGACCAACTCCTAGGAGATCTCACTAAAGAAGCCAAAAGAAGGAGCCATAAGAGATAGGAGCAGCTCAACAAAATCAAGAAAGAACAAGTGGAATTCCTGACCAAGTAGAAAATCAACAGGGTCTTGAAGAAGCAATGAGGAGCACAATACCTTATCAGATTGTATTGGAAACATCTAATATAGAGAAGCTATAGAAACAAGCTCATCAATGGGTGAACCAGGCTCTTCCCATCTTTGACAAACTGGACACAATTTGTCCATAGATGAAAAGGCTGATGGACACAGCAGATGAAAAAGCCCAATTTTTGGGGCCCAACATGAATAATATTATATATATTTCAATTCAAGAGAAAATGTCAACCCTATCTAGCATTACAACCTTGACCATAGACATCCAGAGAGATCTCTGCAGCTGGGAAAAATTTCAACACCAACTAGCCATTACAGTAGAGGCCATAGTCGAAGTATGTGTATAGAAAATACCATCTATTTGACTACACATCCCATGAAGATAGAACAAAGGGAAGAAATCTACTTCAGACATAGTTTTGTTACCTCCCCTGTTTCTTCGGGACGAAGAAATATTTTGTTTCTGGGGGAGATGTTGGAGGAGTTAGTCAGTGAGCCGACTAGACTAGTTAACCGACTAATCGAAGATTAGGTCGGCCTCCAAAGGTTGTGTCAGTTGACCGAACTGACAGGTAGTTATTCATAACTATTTTTTAATCATATATAATAGGTTGTTGAGCTTGATACAAACTTGGTTCAGTTCTGTGTCTGTATGGACCCTCATGTGACTCATTAATATAATTTGTTATTCTATCATATGTTCTTGTCTCTTGTCTCTGTATAAATATATGATTCTATATGTGTATTATTGGTAACATTATGTGATCTGGGTGATTACAACAAATTCCATAACAATTTCATCTACCAAGTGTGTTAAAATAAACTATAACAGGTTGAAAATGAAAAGTATATACATATAACTTCTAGGAAAAGAATTTTAAAAAATACAAGAAAGTATGTCAGTATTGAGTTATCTAAGTTGTTTTTTTTGCCTTCTTTCATGTATTATTCCTTTTGAAAATTATATGATGTATATAAAATGTTAGAAGTATTGGTTTCTCTCATTAAAATGAGTGTGTACCCTTGAATAAGGTCACATATGGCTTAATAAAACATGCAAGAATTTTGAGCATCCTCGAAAGAAGAACATATTTAAACTAGACATTGCACTCCAACATAGTGAGTGATCATTGAGGAATTTTCATCCTACTTTAGGCTTCATGTTTTGAATTGGTTGTTATATACATTCATGCAGATGTATTTTCCATCCATAGGGTTGCGTGAAGGATTTATTTTATTATTTTCCTCATTTGTGTGGACAATTTAGAATTTTGTACAAAGATTAGTTGAACTCATAATAAAGCTAATTCATTTTCTTGCTAAAGAGAACTAGTCCGCTCTCTATTTTTCTTATTGTTCTTATTAGTATTGAATATTCTCTAGGTTTTTTTTCTTTTAGTTGGTTTGTTTCCTTTCCAACCTAGGTTTTGTAGGATACAAAATTCAAAAATGCATCAAATGGATTAGAGAATTTGTCCAGGACTTTCTCTGCATCAAAAATATACTACTTGGCACTTCTGTCAACTCAGTAAATTATCGAAAGAAAATTTCTATATCTGGTTGATTGGAGTGTTCTCTCTCACTTGAAGAAATGTCAACAACTACTCTTAGATATCCCCTACTTTATTTTTTCATTATAACGGAAGTATTTCTCAGTCAAGAATATCTATTCATATCTAATGCATGGCAATTGAGCCCATGGGGGGTTCACTAGCAAGGAAATATTATATCACGTCCATTCATAGGGTTTGAATACTCCTAAAATACTAAAAAATATATTGTCTCGTATTAAGGGGTCAAGGGGTTTTTTTAATTTGACATAGTGATATAAATATTGGGGGTTATTTTATTTAGGTGGGCCGAGGAATAACATTCAAATCATGGAATGGATATATGTGTGTGTGTGTGTGTGTGTGTGTGTGTGTGTGTATAATATGTATATGTATATACATATGTATATATATATA